>JASANB010002716.1:0-101321 GCA_030248155.1 Sabatieria punctata
AAGTATTTAATTTCACTGATTCAGAAAAAATAATTTGGTCTGGCGCAAAAGGTTTTCCCAACCATAACTATAGTACAAATTTAGCTAGGAAATTTCCATATCAGATTCGTTTTCTACATCGAAAACTGTCCTAGAATATCGATATTAGAACTTTCAGAAACGATTTTGAATTTTTTTTACCCGCCTGTTGGCCCGTTTTCTCGTGCAGAGACAATTATGGGTGAGATACCGACAAAAAACAACGGAGTCCCGGGTCTTATCCACGCCATCCCGGCAAATAGCAGATGCGTTGGTCAATTAGCCGATCGGCGCCGCCAAGCTCCTCTCTTGCATGCGGTTGGATCGGTCAGTTTTAAATTTTTCCGAAAGTTTGAACACACATGGTGGCGCAGGGTATAGGAGCTCACGGCCACCTAAACCCAGCCCCCCCCGGCTCTTTTTATCTAGCCTGCGTGCCGCTTTTTAGAGTTTGAACGGTCTGGCGCATAGGGGTTTATGCTGCATTTTTACGGGTTTGTTAGAATGACATTAAATAGGTCATAAACTTGAATTACGCTACTTTACTGTAGACACACCTAAGCGTTTTTTAAACTCTTCTGGAAAGTACCTGCCAGACAATTCTTTCTGCGAATATACTTTGTTGACGTGGCGTCTACTTGCTTAAAACCATCGTATATGAACTGAACACGGCTCTGCTACCAGAACTATGACATCGACGTTAAAGATGGGGTGATAGCAACGAATAATAGAACATTAACATACTGCTGCGGTACTTATCATCAAACATACGTACTGTACAATGTGCCAATATTATGTAAAGGGGTTTGGGGTCTGCCTGTTCCCACTGACAGTGACAAAACCGCCAGCAGTGGCCTCACCCCAATCACCTTTTTGCTTTAAACACAAAAATTTATAATGTCTGTAAAACAGCGATTGTATTACGCGAGCTACTATCTATGTAACCTGACTATCAAAGCGCCAAATTTGAACGAATAGAACAATTATTAGCAAATACGGTATATCATTGGCGAAAACCGTTTTCTCATATAAAACTTTGGATTATCATTTTCAGAGATGAAGACTTTCAGAAAAATTTAGGAGATGATAAAGAGCTCATTTAATGGCAGTTAATAGTGACCATACTTTCATAATAAAGTACAGAAGTTCTACGTACACACCAGGGGGGGGTTCGACCGGAACAAATCTCAAAATATGATGGGCGCCATCAAGCTCAGCGCACGTACCGATGGTGTGCCTTAACCGATCCGGTCGTGTTACGCACCGTTCGATAGGTCTTTGCGTTGGCTTTCAAATGAGCTAAGCAGCGCCGTCATGCAACCATGTTTGCGCGCGAAATTCAAATTTTAGTGACACGGCTCTATTATTTGATTTTCTACCTAAACGGGAAACGTTGCGATTTTTGCAATTTTGATGTAGGTCAATGCGCCAACCGTCAGACGACGTAGCGTGACGAGATCTACAGTTTCCATGCATCACCATCGTTCTACGCCTTCCGGCGCCAACACTAGATGTCTGAGAGTGAAGCAGTAGAATTTGGCCGTTTTTGCCAGTTATTCCTGAGTAGTTTTCAGGCCATAGTTCACTTCGCGGTTGACAGATTTAGCTGGTTCATGCACGAAAACACTCCTAATTGAACGCAGAATGCTAATAACACAATCTGGGCGCTCGGCAATCCAAGCAATCCACTGTAGGACCTCCAGTATCAGCATTACCTGACTATCGGGAAAAAGTATGTCCGAAAGAAGATCGATTTTCTCGCTAAGGAAAAACAAATTTGCATATCTGCTGAATACGATTTTTAGAGCACATCAAGACCTTTCATTTGGTGCATTACATGCCCTTGTAGCATATCGGCACCTCAAAGCGTGGAAACGCAGATGCTCTCAGTCAACTCCCAGCTGGTCCTGACAGCAAATTTGATGGGGCGGAAACCCACGATGATATGAACACAGTCTGCACGATCAAGACCATTAGCCTGCAGCTCAACCCAACTGACTCCACAGCAGTTGTCAAGGAAACAGCGAAAGATCCAGTTTTGGCCCCTGTCCTTAAGTTCACCAGAGAAGGCTGACCTCCCGTGGACAGAATGCAGCCAGGAGAACAAGGTACTGAAGAAGATGCTCCTGCTGAAGACCCAAACTTCACAGTCAAAGCCTTCAGGAAGCTGGCTCCATCACTATCCATCTGCAATGGATGTCTACTCTATGGATCCCGGCTTTATCATCCCAAAACGCCTGCATGCTCCAGTCCTGAAACTTCTGCACCTTGGACATTTTACATGCAACGCATGAAGCAGCTCACTCGTTCTGCAGTCTACTGGCCTGGAACCGATCAAGACATCATGGATGTAGCTTGTTACTGTACAGCGTGCGCTGAGCATCAGAACAAGCCTGTTCAACCTGCAATCCATCTCTGGATGCTCCCAGAGAAGCCATCTTCATCTCGATCACACCATCAACTTCATGGGACAGAACTGGCTTGTGATGATTTGACATCTACTCCAAGTATCCCTGCATCCATAAAAACACTAAAAACAGCTATAATTTGCACTTTCTTAAATATAAAAATACAAAAATTATTATCAGCTACCGTAGTTTTTGTTGTTTGATGTTCACGAAAGGTTTCTTTGCACCGGTTATGGTATGCCCCGCGTCGACAAACTAGTGTCACGTCCGCTAGAGAAAGGAAAGATAGGCTACGTAACTCGCTTACGCTGAGCGATCAAGAAAGAAGCAAAAATCTCTATTTTAAAGCCAAAACAAATAGAACGAATTTACTCCACCTGCGTACCTTAACAAACAGTCGATTAGAAAGCTACGCAAACAAAAACATTAGACTACAAGCAAGTTTTTATTTTTAATTCCCAAAAAACGTTCACATAACGTTAGACCAAATTGCCTACCGTAATCCCGCCAACCGGCCGGAGGGCCGGGGCCTATTTTCCGCCTACCATTTTGAGGAAAATCTGATAATATGGAATCGGACCTCACCGAATTCGGAATTGGGATGCAACTGAAGTTCGGTATTATTCGGTATGAACCGAATAATTCGGTTACTAGTGCTATTCGAATTCGGTATTTTTCAAACCGAATAATACCGAATATTGTAAAACCGTTAAAATTGCACTGTTTTGCTTAAATATGTGCAGAAATCACCGAGATATTTATCTTTTACATCTCTCTGTTCCTTTACTATACTAAAATTTTCGCAAACAACGACTATTCGTACAAAAAGTGAACAAACTTCAAAGTTTGACTTAATAATAAACAACAACATTTCGGCCTTTTCAGTTCCCAGCAGACTACGTTGTCAGCAGTATAAATCCCACCTATCTTTTCAAACGAATCATCCAATGTAAGTTGTATGCCTAAGCTGCCCGCTCCGGTGCTTACAGTAGTACCCGATGCTCCCTTCTGTGGCGGTTGCGGACCACAAAAGTCTTTCAGGGGGCTGACAGTTTTATTTGACTCCAAAAGAAACTGGGGGTTAGTGATTCTCAATAGAGAGAGCAGAGCACTTTTATTTCTCTTATACAATAAGTCAATTCAAGTCATTATCTTAGTTAGTTAGTACACTGGCCGACGCGCTACTTAAATAGTACAATAGAAAGATCTAGAAGGTTCCAGAATATTACGTCACATTACATCATACGCGCCTATACAATACATAGAAAGTTCTAGAAAGCTCCGCCCACCAGCCAATAGGAGGCGAGGCATAGAAAGTGCTAGAAACAATAAAGACGCGCCTACACTTTGTACATAGAATATTCTAGAAACACGCGCCGACAATAAACAAATAGGCCACGCCCACTCAACTGCGCGCCGCCAACCAATCACCACCCTACGAAGTTTAGTCTATGACACCACACCGTAGGCCGGCACAGTTGGTGTAGTGGTTTAGGCCACATAGCCACTGTGCGCGACGTCGTGCGCTCATCCACTCGGCGGGGCAAGTTTCTTGCCGCAAAGAGTTGGTCGTCGCGGCGACATAAAGCTCCACCCAGGCCACCGAAAACTGGTTACAGCGAGTAGGTAAAATGGGAACCAAACCAACTGGATCTGCCGTTGCACCGAAAGCCGCTCCAAAAAGCATGCCGCGTTGGAGGGAAGATCAACGACGTCAGGAGCCGTCTGAGAAACCAGCAATAAGGCCAATACCGGTTTGGTCCGTACGCCGGGCGGTCGTTGGGAGCTGTCGGCACCATGACGTCACCACGCCAGGCACTCTCTTAGTACCTGGTGCCCAACAGCATGGCTTGAGTGCATACATGTAGTTGGGGGGTTGGGGGGGTTAGCCCCCCAAGCCCGATTTTCGGCACCCCCCCGAGCCGGATTTTGGGGGTTTCTGAAACCCTATTTTGGGTTTAAAACTGCTAAATTTCAGGGTTTCAATACTTATAAACCGTAATTTAGGATTTCAATAGCCCTAAATAGGGTTCCGGAACCCTAATCTGGGTCTCTGAGAGCCTAAACAGGGTTTCTTGAGCCCAAAATAGGGTTCCGTAACCCTAATTTGGGTCCCTGAAACTGTAATTTGGGTTTCTGAAGCCCTAAATAGGGTTCCGGAACCCTAATTTGGGTCTCTGAAACTCTAATTAGTGTTTCTGAAGCCCTAAATAGGGTTCCGGAACCCTAATTTGGGTCTCTGAAACTCTAATTAGGGTTTCTGAAGCCCTATGTAAATAGGGTTCCGGAACCCTAATTTGGGTCTCTGAAACTCTAATTTGGGTTTCTGAAGCCCTAAATAGGGTTCCGGAACCCTAATTTGGGTCTCTGAAACTCTAATTTGGGTTTCTGAAGCCCTAAATAGGGTTCCGGAACCCTATTTTGAGTTTCAGAGAGCCTAAATAGGGTTTCTTGAGCCCCAAAATAGGGTTCCGGAACCCTAATTTGGGACTCTGAAACTCTAACTGAGGTTTCTGAAGGCCTAAATAGGGTTCCGGAACCCTAATTTGGGTCTCTGAAACTCTAATTTGGGTTTCTGAAGCCCTAAATAGGGTTCCGGAACCCTAATTTGGGTCTCTGAAACTCTAATTAGGGTTTCTGAAGCCCTAAATAGGGTTCCGGAACCCTAATTTGGGTCTCTGAAACTCTAATTAGGGTTTCTGAAGCCCTAAATAGAGTTTAGAATTAGAGTTAGTTCTAACTCTCTACCCCAATACCCAATCCCAATACCTGAGAGCCTGAGACCCCCAATATCCCAATACCCAATACTTGCATTTCAGTGGTGTACACAGGATTTCTTTCACGGGATTAAAATTTAGAATAGGCCTGGTTGGGCTATTGTCCAAATAGGGCGAGAAATTTTGAAAAGTTAGCCTTTAAGCAAACATTTAGAAGCCGTTCTGGAGGGTAAAATAAAGCAGAAATTAACAGTTTTAGTCCATACATTATCTACTGTATAAAGGTGTATTCATACTTGTGTAGGAAAAGATCGCCAGGCGACTTTTCTGTAGGGCGACTTATTTGTAATATACGCACCAACACGCCCCTTCACACCTTCCGCCTGCAACAACACCTCGAAGATGACGCGTGGCGCGTTGGTGCGTTTATTACAAATGAGTCGCCCTACAAAAAAATCGCCTGGCGATCTTTTTCTACACGAGTATGAATCCACCTTTAGGTAATATGGATTCGGACCCCCAGCCTGGTACGGAAAAATTGTTCTTAACATTCGGAACCCCAGTAGTACCCACCTAGGGCCGTAGTTTAAAATTCACGAAATTTATTTGCAAAATTTTGGGGCATATTTGGACACCTTTCATTATTGTTGTTGAATAACCTTTAATTAAAAAATGTATGATCTCTGCTAGTGCTTGTGGTCGCAATTTCTCTCTGTTGGATTGGACATAGAGATCTAGATACAGATGGAGCGATCACTTTATTTTACCTGTTACCCATTGTAGGCCAAACGCTAAATCAATACTGAGGATGTAGGACAACGCGACAAATTTTAACGTACTTCAAACATAATAAATTGACAGAAACACCAATATAGAAGTTGATAACGCAAACTCTAACATTCTGAACTGTAATTCATGACCAGAATACAGTAATGCTAATAATAAAGCAGTATATGAACCGTACAGTAACTTATCACACTCACTAATACACACAACCATTCTGCCGTTACTAAGTTGCGGAATGGAATAGAACCACAGAGCTGACTCAACAGGGTCTTAACTTAGCCATCTTAGCCTGAGAACTTGGTTTTACGGAACTAAAAGCTAGGCTTTTCATAAAGTTATTGCACATATAGTTAAAAACTTTGTTACCAGACTGTGGGCAAAGTGATGATTATTGATACGGCGAAGCTCAGTCACCAAAATATCCTGAATCTGGGAATCCAGACGCATCACAACCTCGACAAACAGCTGGCGGTGACATAAAAGATCACATTTGCGTCCGAGCAAGCGACATCACCGGGCAGTTTTTCGAGCAGCGTAGAAACTGTCGCACTCAGCTCTTTCGCTTCGTCTGCAGTTCTTGAGTCGATTACACCATTAAAACACTTATCCTTCAAGCCCTACAATGAGCACTTCGAAAATGTCGGCAGTAAATTGCGCGGATCCTCTTCTCAAGCAGTTGGCGGAGACTGTTATAGTAGTTACCTCCAGAGAGCTGTCGGTACCAACCAAACCGGGACTCGATAGAATCAGAAGAGAACTTTCCAAACATCACGTAAAAAGCGTAGCCCAACTCATCAAGACAGTATGTGAAATTTTTCAAGCATAACGTACATTTTCACATCTGAGACCATGAACGTCCATGTATTTTTAGTAAGGATTGAGTGCGTCCCGAAATTGTGGATGAGATTAAACCCACGATCGGTGTTATAAG
Source organism: Sabatieria punctata (assembly GCA_030248155.1). Taxonomy (NCBI): domain Eukaryota; kingdom Metazoa; phylum Nematoda; class Chromadorea; order Araeolaimida; family Comesomatidae; genus Sabatieria; species Sabatieria punctata. The sequence continues at coordinate 6,861 of JASANB010002716.1, forward strand.
TACTAACTATGCATGCAACACGGGCGAGACGTTTTACCAACCCCTCCGATTTTTCTGTAAAGAAATTACTAAAATTGCCTGACCGAAACACGTGGAGCTAAAAGCCGAAAAGCAAAAAAGGCAGTAAACGTTGTCTAAAATGAGGTGATATCTCTACCTATGCCAGCTAGGCAGAAAGGAAAGCTGAGCACGTTATCGTCAGTCTGAGGAGAAAGGCACAAAATTATCTTATCTGGAAAAAACGAACAGCAATCGACTTGCTACTAACTAAAAGAAAGCTAGACTGCCAGCTGCCAAGGCGGAAAACAAACGCACTGCCCGCGGTCGATGGCAGCGCCAGCCAACTATGGCCTACAATGGGGAACGGTCAATCGCCTGTTGGCGCAACTGAAACCTCCATATTATATCTAGAACTTTATGGATTGGAGTGCTTACGTTACTCGTGAACTTTGTCATTCTGGTCATTACTTCTCTTCTCACCTTTAGTGTTCTGTCGTGCTCATTTTTGTTATTGTATTATACAGTGTACACTATGTTGGTGCTACTTTGTTTTTATAGACACTTGATTTGAGCATGTTATCCCGGCTCTTCTGAGACGTTGATTTATGATGCTTCAAAAATGTCGTTCAAAGTTTTGGATCGACGGCTTGAAAAGTAGAAATATTCAAGGTTTCTGACGCAACCTCTCTTTGGGCACTTTAATTCGTGCGCAACTTGATTCGATACCATGGTGTGTAATACATATTTTCTTGCATAGCGTAAGTACGATAAATCTTTTAAGTACTTCGTTGTTATTATTGGGTCTACATGCGCGCATACAAATATACTACTGTACTGTGGAACCAACATGATGCTCCTTTCGAGGGAAAGAGAATGTAGTCTCGGTTAATGTGTTCAACAACAGCATTTCAATTGCCCGATACTATCAAGGTTCGTTCCGGTCAAGGGAGGGGCTGTCCGTGTCAGGGGATTTTGGGACTCATCAGCGGAAATTGCGGCGTCATTACATAATAAAAATGCATTCAGTAGGTTGTAGAAGCAGCAATGAAAGTGCATGTAATTCAGTCAATATCAGTGCGTTTTAGAAGGGTAATTTTCAAAATTTTTTTCGCCATGGTAGGGCGGTCCAACAAAACCTCTTCAAACTACTAAAATTGTTAGATGTATGCTCAAAATGCCTTACAAACGCAATTTTGAAGGCTGAATTTTCAAAATTTTCTCGCTCTGGTTGTGCAGTGGTAAAATCAGGGGAATGTAATTTACGGCTGGGTGTCATGTTTTACTGTTACATGTGACTAGCCACTTGGCTATATCATGCGGTTCGTATCAAATTTCAAAGTTTCAAGTTTCAAAGATTGTCAGGAGATTTTGGATCTCCAGATTGGCACGAACCCTGACTATGGTGAGTTTTAGATTCAAATATAGTAAGCAGCTCACTGTCAATGATTTCTAGCACAATTCTTATTCAGATTTGATGTAAACTTTCAGTGGAGCTCAGCGACAGTGTGAAGAAGTCAATTTTTTGTTCTCCTGCCTGCCGTATCGTATTTTTCATTATATTTTAATTATTTTTATCTGAGAAATACTTTGTTGTACTCAATTTTTGTGCAAGCTTCTCTGCTCACTATCAATCCTCAATGTTGACCTGCAGCTTTAACTGTTACGCAGCTTTTTTTACTCACCAGTCCATATATGTCGTTGGGAGGTGTAAAGGGGGGCCGCCCCCCCCCAAGCCCGATTTTTCGGCAAAAGTCCCCCCCAGCGGATTTTTTTTTGGGGGACCTGAAAACCCACTTTTGGATTCCAAAGTAAAGGAAACTTTAGCCCAGACAATACATTGGGGTTTTCGCCTACCCTACAACCCAAAACAGGGTTTTGTAAGGCTTAGAAATCCGAAATAGGGTTTTTAGACTGCTTAGAAACCCTGATTAGGGTTTTTAGGTTACTTGGAAACCATAAAACAGGGTTTTCAGGTTACTTTTAAACCCTGATTAGGGTTTTTAGGCTACTTTTAAACCCTGATTAGGGGTTTTAGGTTACTTTTAAACCCTGATTAGGGTTTTTAGGCTACTTTGAAACCCTAAACAGGGTTTTCAGGTTATTTTCAAACCTTGATTAGGGTTTTTAGGCTACTTCTAAACCCTAATTAGGGGTTTTAGGTTACTTTTAAACCCTAATTAGGGTTTTTAGGCTACTTTTAAACCCTGATTAGGGTTTTTAGGCTACTTTGAAACCCTAAACAGGGTTTAAGAACTGCATTCAATCACTAAATAGGGTTTTTTAGTAATCCTGTAAGTTAAAACAGGGTTTTGCGCGTGCCTTAGAATCGAAATTAAGGTTCTCTGGACTGTTTTCAGTCAATATAACGCATTTCAATCTCTATTTTATCGCTGAAACTCATATTCAGTACGTATTTTGAGCGCAAAACAGCTTTTTATTACATTCATTGTTTCAATATTCGGTTTTTAAGGCATTTTCTTCTACCTGAACAGGGTTTTCAATGCATTTTTAATGCAAAAACAGGGTTTTTAACGCTTTTTCGGTCCAAATAGGGTTTAGAAGCCATTTTCGGCCCAAAATCTCTAAAAAAAGGTCGACAAAACCCACTTTTTAGCCCAAAAAAAGGTCGACAAAACCCACTTTTGGACCCCAAAAAAAGGTCGCAAAACCCACTTTGGACTTGGTCCCAAAACCCTATTTGGGATTTGAAAAAGGTCCCCCCCCCACGAAAAAACCCAGCGACATGTATGCACCAGTCACCCACCACCAAGTCAAGCATTTTTGACAATCGTTTAGCTGATGTTTAATTTATTTCTATAACGTGCAGTTTGCTGGGAAATACGTTACGCAAAGCCTAACGTTACGTTACATTGATGATTATACAAACGAATTTACCGCGTTACAGTAATTAGTAAAGCCAGAGGTTAAAGAAACCGATTGCCGGCTCAATCCCCACCTGGCAAGGCAAACTGTCATATTTATAAACTTGTTTACCTAAACTTAAGCCTAAGGCTCATTCTAACTCTGAACCTGCACCCAGCTAAGCCTAAGCCTGAACCTAAGCATAACCTTGAAACTGAGACCTAAAGTTAGGGTGGTCAGCGGATGCAGGGAATGGTCCGAAACCGAGGTCTCCAAGTGTACCCCAAAAATTTGCAAAAAAAATTCCTGCAGTGTAAACTACGGTCCCAGAGTGGGGTTCCGAATCCAAAAACCGCTGTTTACGTACCACGCTGGGGGTCCGAATTCGGTGGGGGTCCGGGGGTCCGAATCCATATTACCCACCTTTACAGTTTGGCAGTTAGTAGTTTACGCACCGTACGCACCGTTCGCACCGTACACACCGTTACGCACCGTTCACATCAGCAGCGACCCCAGTTGGGCGCCGATATTTCGGAGTGGTATATTTGCTTAGATCGATCAGAGAACCGTTCTATTTCAGCTTGTATTAACAAATTACGCGTTTTGGTGGAAAAGTAGCTGGAAAATCAGCTTGTATTGAAATTTTAAAAGAAAATAGCGAAAATAATCGCGTGTGTCACGGCGGCCCCGGCATCCATGGAAGCGGTGTGTTTGTGGGTTCAAAACCTGTTGAGGCGATGGGAAGTAGTCGACACAAAACCCAACCCAGGCCGTCGAAAGTCAGCAATGGCAAGTAGATAAATGGGGACCAAACCGGCGCTGTCTTGCACCCACCCACCCAAAAGGGGAGGGTTGTTGTTAAGGAGGCTGCCGGACCTTCTGTCTCTTCCTGCTCTATAGCAGTTGGCTACTCCTAGTCCGAAAGGACAAACAGTTACAACAACAAAATAACAATTCGACCGGGCATACAATGCAGCGGAACCACTGACAGCATCACCAATATCGAGTTTGTCCTTGGTCTCAGTCGTGAAGTAAAAACATTTCGATTGTTAGTTTAATGGTTGCCCCATCAGCGAAACCCATCAGGTCCAATTTTCCGGCCAATCATTTCCCATTTTGGTACTATGTCAATCAGAAAAGGTGCCGATATGAGACGTTTTGCCTGACGAAATTGAGACGTTTAGCAATGGGTGTAAAGTTTCAGTGAATTTTGTTATTGTACCCCGATTTTTGAAAAAACCAAACACCTTTCATTTCCCACAGCCGATCCTATACAGCGTACATACAAGGTGCATAATATGGTAAATTCGCTTTTCCAATACATCTTTTCCAACGCCGATACAGCAGCTTTGAAAGCATTTTTATATGTAGTGTAGATTCTTGGGAAGAGCACTATCAAAATAAAACTAAGCAGTAAAAGCACTGCACTACAGCAACTACCCGGAGATGCACCACAGCTAACAGAAAGAAGCTAATACGATGCAAGCATAACAGAAAAAGCAATTGCACTAAATGACCAGAAAGCTGCTACTAACTAACACCGAATCTTTGGGGGCGTGCAAAAATTACGTAGTGGCATGAGGGGAGGGAGGTTCGCCAATGATTACTATACTAATCATTACGGTGGGGGAGTATTGGTTTCATCGTTAACAAAAAGCCACCCAATGATGGCTTCTATCTAAAATACACTGCACATAGTTGTAGCTCATCAATAAAGAAAACTATGGGCGTTGTTTTCCTGCCTTGGCATTTTTTCGTCCGGGTTCAGGTTTTCCTGAATAAACGTTTACATACAAAACTAAGAAAATTGTCAATTGTTACTGCATACTGATGTAATTTTAATAAAAACGTCATTTTACTTGGAAATGAACGCAAAAATTTCGGCTCTACCTCTTCAAAAAATTGAAATTTCGGTTGGGTGCCAAATTATTAGGGGTGGGGGTCAGAAAATTATTATGGGCGATTATCCGCGGGGACGGAGTCCGAAAATGGGCAAAAATACTATTACGTATCTTCTGCATGCCTCTTTTGTCTATGTGAATGCTTGGAAAATCAGGGAAGTCAGCAAGGTTGATGACTAAAGAACTAAAGAACAGTACGCGACAAAGATGCACATTCTGTTCTTTTACTGATGCTTTCTCGTTAACAGATTTAATGCACCCAGCTACTTTTCCACAAAAACGCGTAATTTGTTAATGCAAGCTGAAATAGAACGGTTCTCTGATCGATCTAAGCAAATTCACCGCTCCGAAAGATCGGCGCCCAGTGGGGGTCGCTGCTGGTGTGAACGGTGCGTAACGGTGCGTACGGTGCGTAACGGTGCGAACGGTGCGTAAACTACTAACTGCCTTACAGTTTTTCTTATTTTCGGCGGATTTTTTCTTCGTACTCCACCGGAAAGGGGTGTACCAGGGGCCGCTTTCACAAAACTTTACATTTGAAGGCCCCTCAAACGGCCCTTCAGAATCTAAAGGTAGGGACCGGCAACGGCGGCCAATTTTGCGTCGCGTGCCTAATTTTCTTCGCGCGTTTTCACCACATTGGTGTCGCGAGGGTCAAAATCATCTTTTTTTAAAAAGTGCGGCTAGAAATGCGCGTTCTTTTTTATGGTTATTTGTTTTGATTATTTTAACATAACTATTCACCCAAATCGCCTTGGTATACGCTAAGCTGCGGTTGTTTTTGGCTAAAATAAGCGGAAAAACAGCGTCAGTGAAAAAAAAGTTTATGATCTCAAAAGGTGCGCCCGACGGTATTAAAGAGGCATTGATCATCTTTTGTTTGAGCCATTTTTTTCGGCATCGATGCAGCCAAAGATCCCGGAAATCAGATTGAAATTTTACATGGTTAAGCATAGGCAGAATCGGTATTTTTTCAGAAAACGAAAGTTTGCTCTTAAACAAAGAACAAATAAAAGAGGTGCGCCCGCTTAAATTTTAGGTTAGGTGTTGCTCTTACTAAAATCACTCAGATTTGGTGTCCTAGGTTCGTCAAAGATCCCGGAAATTGGGTTAAAGTTGATGAGGTCGTTAAAATTAGGGGGTAGGGTAAACCGGGGTTACTTTGAACGAATAACGTTTTTTTCAAATTTCAAGCGTGCGGATTCAGGTCTTTTAAGCAAGCTAGGATGACCATTCATAATGCAATCGAAAGCTTGAAGTGTGCTCTTCAAAATGATGTCGGATAGAATGTTGTACGCTCTACCAAAGACGAGTGTGACCAAGTTTTTTTAAAAAACACATGGGTGTTCAAAGTAGCCCCCGATGTGGGCTACTTTGAACACCGTGTCTAAAATTCATTCAGTCAGATAAGATAGGTAAAGGGGCATACATGTAATACGTCCGGGCCGGCCTGAGGGAGGAGGCAAGGGGGACCTCCTGGAGGGCGTTCAGGGGCGGTTTCGCTCAGGAAAGGGGTACAAAATTTCAAAAATCTCAAAAGACGCCTCAAAATGGGTTTTAGCACGTTTTATAGGCTAAAAATCGCTAATTTTAGCTCAAAAATAGCGGTTTTCAGCTAAAAACAAACAAAATACAACAGAAAGGGTCTCTAAAAACACCGAGTTCTCTTAAATGACAGCAGCGGAAACACTAAATGCAGTTACAAAAGGCATTCTATGCGAATTTTAAGCTTGAATTAGTGATTCCTAAGCTAGTTTGTTAGACTGGAGTGGTGTGGAGAGTTGTACTGGAGTGGAGTCGCTTCTAATATTTGTATGTTGGGCTGGGAAGGTCTTCCTAATTTTTTTCCTTGGGGGTGTTGGGTAGGGAGGGGCGAGGGGGTTTACATTTCCAGCTGAGTGGTAACCACCAAACCCCCTAACCACAGAAGCCGAGAATATGCAGAGAAGACAAGGAAATCAGATTTATAAGGGTGTTCAAAGTAGCCCCTTCTCTTCTTCACAGCATAGAAAAAGTTCAGTATGAAATAGCTAGACAATAAGCACACTATTGTAAAGAGAATGGTCTGGGGAGCAAAACAGTATAAAACTTGACTACTTTGGGACATTGGAACCTAAAGTTTTCTCGTCGTAAAGTTTTCGGCTGTTAAGATACCGATATTTTCAAGCAACATAGAACTGGCAAGGCAAACAGCAACCCTTACTATTTGGTAGTGTTGTGTAGCCTGGAGTCTTTGGCGATAAACTAGCGCAACCAGAGGCCAAAAAGCGAACCGCGAGCGCCATGCGGCGCAAAAAACGCGCAAAACTCACGCCTGTTCAAAGTTGCCCCCCTGTTCAAAGTTACCCCGGTTTACCCTATCGAATACGAACGTATTGGGGATCCTGAGCAGCCCAAAGCCAATGGTTTTTATTTTGCTTCTTTACAATCCTTTTGTAGTTTTGCTTCTCTGCTAATCAATATAAGGTGAATCCTGCTCAGGCTTAACGTGTGTAGTCAATTAATATGGTACAAAAGCGGGAAAACCCTGTAATCGCTTATTCGAGTTAACTTCATATAATTCTTTTTCATTTATATGTCAATGGAATTCCTCCAAATTTTCAGCGTTTACTCATAAGTATGATAGATATGTTTTGCTCAAATTTGAGTTGCATATTCTGACGCAAACAGGCACGGAAGGTAGTCCAGTAACGAACGAAAGTCGGATAGGGTTAGGTGTATGTAGCTGGGGGGGAATCAGGGAAGGTCAGAAATGGACCAGATATTAATTAATTCACTTTCATATGACTGTACGACCCCGGAACATGCCCTATACTAATGCGTACCCCTAGGGGTATTTTTATATTTGGAAAATAGGCCCTAAGGGGCGTGCCCTGTGCTGATGCGTCTCTAGGGGTATTTTTATGTTTGGAAAACAGGCCCTCCCGAGTGTGCCTATACTGATGCGTCCCTCTAGGGGTATATTTGGAAAACAGGCATACATGGGCCGGAAAAATCCGGAGGGGGTGTGGAAACCTCACGGGGGTCCAAAAAAGGCCAAAAAACGCCAAAAAGGCCAAAAAGGCGAAAATTTTCTCCGTCTGGGAGGGGGGTGGGGAGGGGGTATGGCCGGCCGAGGGAGTATTGGCCGGCGAGGGGGTATACCCCCACACCCCTGCCCATGTATGAAAACAGGCCCTCTGGAGCCTCTGATGCGTCTCTAGGGGTACTTATATGTTTGGCAAAACAGGCCCCCGGGGCTTGCCCTATGTTGATGTAGTGATCGTTAGACTCGCCAGGCGAAGGGCTTTCAAATGATATACAACACGACCATTTTGGACGATTTTGGAATTTTTCCAAAAATAATCAATAATCGATATTTATCGATAAATCTTGTTAATTTATAATTAATTATAATCGTTGAAAACATTAATTTTTGTTTGGGATCGGTTCCTGATTCCCCCCGCGCTACACCTGATCCGGAATTTCTCACCAAAGTACAAATCGGAGGAAGTAGGCGGGGGGGCCAATCCGGGGGGTCTGGAATATTTCCGGTGGGGGGGCAGACCACCTGTTACATGTATTGTAGCAGCTTATCGTTGTCTGAAACTGTAAGTGCATTGTCTGAAACTGTAAAAAAATTGTGCCAGAAACATCGGAGAGGGAGAGTGGTGATCGTTTTGGTGGGGGGGGGGTGCTCCCCTATCGGGTGGTTGGCCCAAATCGGTGGGAGGGGAGCAGAACCCCAGCCCCGCTGTTACATATACAAATGTACCTGGAAAACACAGGAATACGAGTTCACACTCTACTATTCAGTTCTAGTTCGAGCTACCAAGGTGTTTGTTCGGTATATAAAGGTGGTAGACGCAGTCCTACAGTCTTGGTATACAAAAAATGTAAAAGAAAATCGCATTGCGATTAGAATGACACCGGTCCCATCAAAATCGGCGCAGGGGTTTACGAGTGACAGTCTGATAAAGTACATCGGTCATATCGGTATGCACGCTGCGGTCAACTTTCTAGGAAGAAAAGGTGGCATGCTGGGTGACGCAGTTAAACGGTCATAACTCGCTTATTATCCAACCAATTCCGTTCCGGTTTGTTTTGTTAGACTGCATAAAGTGTGCTCTTTTCAATTCAGAAGCCCAATTTCGTCTAGGAGCATTTTGAATTTTCGCGTGCCGGTCCCTACTAAAGGGTCGACTCTCTGAAGGCCCCTTCAAATTCTGAAGGGGCAACTCTAAAGTGACTTTCACGTAGAATCTAAAAAAGGGCCCTTTAGTCAGTCGGGGTGTTAGATTTTTGAAGGTCCAACTCGAGTTGTTTTTGCGCCTGTTTTTATTGCTTTCTTGTTACGTTTTTACCGAAAAATGGCATCCTCTGCTGAAGCTGGCTCTGAAATGGCACTGTCTGCTCAATCTGCTCGGTAGGGAACAACTAACTGGACCATCGGCGACATGTGTAAGCTTATCCAGTGCTACGAGAAACACCACGCAGTGATTGTCGGCGCATTCAAAGGTCCTTTGCGCATGGCAGAGGCAAAGGCTGCAGCTTGGGCTAAGCTCGCCAATGATTTTGCGGCTCAAAATCCAGACTGTTGTCGGACTGAGAACCAAATCAAGTCGAAAATTGACAACCTGAAGACAAAAATGCGAGCTTACGCTTCCAAGCTCAAACTTCACCTCACCGGAGGTGGTCCAGCTCCCGATCAGCCTCCCACCTACATTAGTAAGCTGTACGACATTGTGCATGGTAGCTCGGGCGATTCATTGATTGGCATTGGATATAAAATGGAGTCAGGGGCCGGTACTGCCTGTTCTATCACCGATGACGTGCTCAAGCTGGCTGTTGACGCTTCGCTCAACATTGGTGATTCGATTTCGTCCTCTGATGACCAAAGCCAAAGTAGTCACACAACCCCTGTAATGGAGCCCTCCAGGAAGCGTTCGCGAAAGCAAAAACCAACTGAAACTCCATTCAGGGCTCAGGTACGGGGACTTGCTGACTGAACAGCTTGGCGTGTTAGCAGAACAACGGGAACTAATCAAGCAACAGCAGGAGTTAGTCGCCAGTGAGAAATACAAGGCCGAGCTTGAGATTATGAAATTGCAATATGATCTTTGTGCCAGAGGTCAAGTCCCTCCTTCCGACCCAAATGCTGTTTCTGCCCTAGATGATTCGTGTGCTTCGATCTAGATCATCGCGAACAAGGCCAAGAATATAGTGAAACGTTTCCTTTGAGAATCGAAACCGCTCCCTGAACGTTTCGTTAACATAGCAGTGCAGAGGGTCAACTCGGGGATGGAAGTTTCTGGCCTTCCTGATAACCTGTCTGACATCAAGGACAGGGAAAAGCGCCATTCCAAGGCAGAAAACAGCCAAAACAACGTCTAAAGTTTGATCGAAAGTACCTATTGAGGTACTTTAGAATTGGACCTTTAGACTTTAGAAATCTGAAGGACTGACTCTTTGTGAAAGCCACTTCAGAATTTTTTTTTTTACGAACAAAGTTTTATTTCTAAAATGGGTTAGTGAAACACATATGGGTTAGTACACACACAGCAGCTGGGCTCGGATCCTTGTTGCACAAAATGTTGTATAGAGCAGTTTATCTCGATACTTGAAACTTTTAAGAGAACGGTGTTATGTTTCCCTACTCAATGCTGAATCAGAAAGAAACGCAAGTATTTGTCCCAAATTGCGGTAAAGGCATCTTCCTTCTTCAACATTATGCTGGCCAAATGTGCAGTTTTCAAGCTTGCCTTTATAAAATGCCTAAAGGTCATGTCGGAAAAATCTTTAACTTCCCGTCGAGCTAAACTGTATATAAACCCTTTCGTATAAATGCCTAACAGATTCAAAACTGTTGCATTTACAAACAGGTCATGAATTTGTCCAAATAGTGCTGAGATTAGATCAAATGTTACCTCCTGGTGTTCAATTTCAAGAATAAGTGATTCTAACATTCTCCATGCTTTTTTAGCTACCACGCAATAATAGAGCATGTGCTCCACTGTATCAGTTTTCTGCAAATGGCACTGTTTACAATTCATATCGTCTACTATTCTTCTATAGAATAAATACTGCTTCGTTGGAACTATCCTATGCAACACACGGTATTGAAAATTCCGCAATTTAACATCAAGTGACAAACGGTGTGCCCGTAGACAGGCTTTTTCAAATAAATCCTCTGTAACCCAATATTTATCCATCCATCGTTTTTGTGCTGTAGGACTTTCATACATCTTGGCTAGCTTGTATATTTTATACAGTGGAATACTTAGCTTAGTTGCATCCTTTACTGCAGGATTGTATGCCTGATAAGCTTGAAGCAACCCATTCCAGTTATCTGAAATTTCGTTTCGCCATGTACGGGGCAATGCGGTCCACAACTTTTTCCACTGCTTCCTGTCTATAGCCAAGGCTGGATGCTTCACCATCACTTCCTGGTAATCCATAAATAAACCCTGATCTCCTAACAAGTGTCTTACTTGAGTGATTCCGTTTTCTTTCAGATTAGGGTTAAAGTACATACGCTTAGGTTGTCCTAACTTCACATCCTTATTGTTGAAAATGCTTCTAGCCAGCAGTGGCTCATAAGCAGGTCTCTTAAACATAACATTATCCCAGTATTCTACATACACTTTCAGGAGTTCACTATAAAAGGGGTTTATTTTGCTTTTCACTTCGTTCCAATTAAAACGACTTTCTAGAAGTGTTAAGATTCCTCCATATTGATTGAGTTTTCGCAAGCCAATCGCAGCCCATTTGCACGGAGAACTCTTTGCTAATCTTCAGAATTTGAGTGTCCCTTCGTGAAAGCCACTTTAGAATTTAAAGGGGCGGCGACCCCGTCTGAAGGCCCTTTAGACGGCGTCTAAAGTTTTGTGAAAGCCGCCCCAGACCCGCCCCCTGGGTACAATACAAATACATTGTGTATCACTAAAAATTACAAAATTCAATTGAATCACAAACGTTTATCTTAGATATGAACAGCGAACAAGCAAATATCTCAAGAACTAAGCTGAGTATCTGAAAAATGTTTCATCAATCTTTCCAGAATTTATTTATCTTTCATTTAAAAATGGACTAATTCAAATCGGTTGAGATTCATGGTTGCAAAAGTAGAAATAAATCTGCATGCAGGGTTCGTGCGGGACCTGCAAAGTGAGGGAATTTTAAAAAAGTCAGGGAATTTGGTGTCTGGTCAGGGAAAAATTTGATGGCAGCAGAAACATCTCCTGGTCTTCTGGCTTTATATACTACTACATAAACCGGAAATTTAAAATCTGAATACCGTTTAAATGGGTTTTACAAAGCAATTTTTAAAAAATTTTCTCAGTTGGTTGCAGTTTCCTAGCCCAGGTTGGTGAGGGAATTTTAGATCGGTCATGGAAAAGTCAGGGAAATGACAGGGAATTTTGCTATACAAAAGCCACACGAATCCTGGCATGGTTTCTATTTATTTGAAGTTGAAGTTGAAGTTTACTCAACGACCAACACCAACAACTTGGTAAAACGAGGGCCGTGAGGTTAGTCATAACAAACTACCGTATACAAGTTATTTAGGACATAACAATAAATCCGTTATCAATTACAGATTGAAAAAAGTGCTGAGAACTACAGAGAGCCTTAAACTGATTCTTAGACGAATGTACAGCACTGGGTGGTAACGAGTTCCATAAAACAATACAGTCACTAAAGAAGTTACGCAAAACAACAAAAAAATTTATTTGGCTCCAAAGGCCACGTCTGGCCCCAAATGGTTTTCCCAAAGCAGGGGGCACATAGAATACAAGCACTATTTTCTGAGCGGTAAAAAGAAACATCAAGCATGCATCGTTAGACTAGATACTGGCGAAGTACAGATTTAAATGAACAAACAGTCCTGGCATTAACTACGTATTCAGGAAGATTATTCCAAGAATCGATAACACGTTGTGAAAAACAATATTTCCTAACATCTAACCTAGAATGACACTAACAGTTTAAGCGAATTTCTACCTCTAGTGGGGGCCTGGCTAAAATGGAAAAAGTCACTGAACTTCAGAATACCTGCACCATGGACTAACTTATACACTTGCACTAGGTCATTTATTGTCCTTCGTTTCTGTAGAGTGTCCAGTCCTAACCTAGTCAACCTGTCAGGGTAAGGGAGAGCACGTAATCCAGGAATCATTCGAGTGGTTATTTTTAATCTCTCTTGTTCATTGCCAAAATCTCTGTTTTAACTTTGAGAGCATGTATCTCAGGTCAAGAATTCATTTATGTTACATTTAAAGAAGGATTTTTTCAAATTGGTTCAGATTTGCGGTTACTACAGTAAAAAATCTGTGGGGTTGTTTTTTGGCGGACGCTGTATTATTAGGTCGCGTCTTGGCCACGGGTAGTTCACGTTTTCCCGTGCGTCACGGCAGCCCCGGCATCCGTGAGAGCGGTTGTCTGTGGGTTCGAAACCGGTCGAAGCGACTGGAAGTAGTTGACGAAAAGCCCAACCCAGACCGGCGAAAGCCGGTGATGGCCAGTAGGTAAATGGGAACCGAACCGGCGCTGCCGTTGCACCAAATGGCAGCAAGGGGAGGGTTGTTTGTAGGCAGGGCTACCCCATTGAAGGGCTCTGAAAAGAGCGAGGGGTGTCCTGAGCTGTCCGAAAGGACAGTGAAACTCATAAATAAACAAACAAATAAACAAATTACGTGCAGAGAAAACCGCATCTCTGATTATTTGCTTGCGCCGCTAGTAGAAGAGGTGAATCAATCTAATAAATGTGCCAATCTGGTTTTTGTTTGAAGGCATGTACCGTCTGAAGAGTCCAGTGCAGTGCTATGCATGGGGCAAGCCAGGCTCAACGAGTGAAGTGGCCAATCTTGTGGCTGCAGTCGACTCTGAATTCAAACCTGATAACAGCAACACTTACGCAGAGGTATTGTTATCGGCTTCTCCACCAGACAATGACGCGGGCAACGCTTTGCCGCAAAAACCACTCCTAAAACTAATCATGCCTTGAATCGAACTTCCAAGACGTCCAGTCAGCGTTGGGCAGTAGGATAGAAATACACCGATGCCTGGAAACCCACCCCAATTCCAATTGTAACACTGCTAGTAAAGGTTGATAGGTTTTGGAGAATTTTTATTTAAAGAAGCTAATTTTGTCACAAATCCCTCTGCACAACAGTCCGGTTACGCCACTCACTGGTGTTCTCTCTCAGCTGCCCCCTCAAGAGTGTTTTGTTAAAAAGTAAAAAATAGTTCGTTCGCTGCAAAACAATGAATTCTGTGTCAAAAATTTGACCTCCTCAACACAACCTAAAGACCATTTCAAAGCGGAACTGAAGTATTCATACGTGTAACAGGGTCTGCCCCCCCACCCAACTTAGGCCAGACTCCCCAGATGGGACCCCCCCTCCCGAGACGACCCCCAAGTAATTTTTTGAGCAATTTTTTGCAATTACAGACACAAAAAATCGCTTGTAAAACAGCACTTTTTAGCTGTATTTCGGCCCAAATTAGCGATTTTTGGCGATTTTTGAGCGTTTTTTAGTGCCCAACCCCCTCCCAAAATTTTTGCTCAGACCCCCCGGCCGGCGCCAGACCCCCCAACCCCCTCCCCCTTTGGCGGATGACCTGTTACATGTATGGAAGTATTTTTGTTTTTAGTTGTGGATGGGCACTCATCCAAAAGCTCCCTGTCGGTTGATCAGTGAGGAAGGTCAGTTGCTGTCAGAGTTTCTAGCAAACAACCCCAATGTTATGGGTAGAGAACTGGCTGCCAACAGTTCCCATGGACGGCTTCCGTTCCTCTTCAAAGTACTCTCCGTCCATAAAGCTCTCTCTATCCAAGTCCATCCCACAAAGGTGATGCCGTTTTATGTGTTAACCTAGCTGAAGGGAGTCCCAGAAATGAGAGTATTAACATTTGCTGCTGTTTCTCCGGTTGTTGACGTAACGTAAGCTGGTATTTGTAACATACATGCCACCAATTTGGAATACAGGTCTGGGCCAGGAAAGGGGGTTTTGCCGGCAGGCGTAATTTCGGTCAGGATCAAAAATCGCCAAAACCCCGTATTTGCATTTTAGCACAATTAAGAGTCAGTCTCTTAACCAATCGAGTCTTGGTCCTTTGCCATATTCAGACCCCAAAAATGAAACTTTGGCATGGAGGGCTCAAAGTTGGATGACTAATACGTATGGATAGGTTATATAACCACCGCAAAGGATATCCCGATTCGACGCTCCACGCTCGAGATACGGCCTTCTGAAAATCGGTCCGCTTAACTATGGGACCAAAATTTCAAAATCGAATTTCTAGCGCACTAACCAGTGTTGGGACTTAAAAATTTTGAGGTTTAGGGTAACTTTTAGAGTACTTTCAGAATCAACGGTCGAATTGCATTTTCAATGAAAAAAATTTTCTTCGACCCCCTTTGGAGCCCCGTAGCTCGTCTGGAACCCCACCTACACCGTTTTTTTATTCCAGAATATTGTAGCGCTATCAATTCCCTACAGTTTGGTATAAGCCACATTGGCTAACCCGTGGAAGAAAGTGGTGAAATATGGCTTCAAAGTTGAAAAATCCTCAAATTTTTAGTTTTGTTACTGCACCAAAATTTCCTGCTGGAGTTTCTAGCGCACTAATCAGTGTTGGGACTTGAAAATTGGGGGTTTGGGGTAACTTTTAGAGTACTTTTAGAATCAACGGTCGAATTGCATTTTCAATGAAAAAAAATTTTTTCGGCCCCCTTTGGAGCCCCCTAGCTCGTCTGGAACCCCCCTACACCGTTTTTTTTATTTCAGAATATTGTAGCGCTATCAATTCCCTACAGTTTGGTATAAGCCACATTGGCTAACCCGTGGAAGAAAGTGGTGAAATATGGCTTCAAAGTTGAAAAATCCTCAAATTTTTAGTTTTGTTACTGCACCAAAATTTCCTGCTTGAGTTTCTAGCGCACTAATCAGTGTTGGGACTTGAAAATTGGGGGTTTGGGGTAACTTTTAGAGTACTTTCAGAATCAACGGTCGAATTGCATTTTCAATGAAAAAAATTTTTTTCGGCCCCCTTTGGAGCCCCCTAGCTCGTCTGGAACCCCCCTACACCGTTTTTTTATTTCAGAATATTGTAGCGCTATCAATTCCCTACAGTTTGGTATAAGCCACATTGGCTAACCCGTGGAAGAAAGTGGTGAAATATGGCTTCAAAGTTGAAAAATCCACAAAATTTTGCTAGAAACTGAAAATTTCGAGCAGTACCAAAACTAAAAATTTGTGGATTTTTCAAGTTTGAAGCCATATTTCACCACTTTCTTCCACGGGTTAGCCAATGTGGCTTATACCAAACTGTAGGGAACTGATAGCGCTACAATATTCTGAAATAAAAAAAACGGTGTAGGGGGGGTTCCAGACGAGCTAGGGGGCTCCAAAGGGGGTCGAAAAAATTTTTTTTCATTGAAAATGCAATTCGACCGTTGATTCTGAAAGTACTCTAAAAGTTACCCTAAACCCCCAATTTTTAAGTCCCAACACTGATTAGTGCGCTAGAAATTCGATTTTGAAATTTTGGTCCCATAGTTAAGCGGACCGGTTTTCAGAAGGCCGTATCTCGAGCGTGGAGCGTCGAATCGGGATATCCTTTGCGGTGGTTATATAACCTATCCATACGTATTAGTCCTCCAACTTTGAGCCCTCCACGCCAAAGTTTCATTTTTGGGTCTGAATACTGAAACTCGATTGGCCCAGAGACTGACTCTTAATATCACTAGCAATTGCAATTTTATACTACCGAAGAGCTTTTAACGTGCACAAAATAGCGAAACCTCTTCTGAACACACTTATTTATACCAAACGACGCAAAATTTGTGATTTCTGTGCCAGTTTCTTTATACTGGGGTCTAGAGATGCGCACGGGCCCGGCACACTTTTGGGCGGCTTGAATTTCCAGAAATTTGTGTTAAAATACAGAGCGTTTTAGTGTATTTTCTTGCGATTTCAGTATAGCTCAACATAATTGTGTTTCTCTAAGGTTATTCTCTAATATTCTGACAATATAAATAATTTTCGACCTCATTTTCTTTGATTTTGCTAGAAAAATAACATATATATCAGTTAAAGATCAAAACTGAGTCTCAGTAAGGAAAAACTATAAAAAGAGCCGAAAAATTTGGCTCGTCATTTGGACCCAGCCGATTGTTTCACCGAAAAAGCGGGCCGGACAGCAAAATTTGGAAAACGGGCCGGGCTGAAAATTGCGGCCCGAGCGCATCCCTACTGGAGTCGCTATCAACTAGATTTTCGGCTAACTGTCTCTGAGATGAGGCGGTTTGGCGTTGGCATTGGCCTGTCTCTGTAGCTACGGGTAGCACATCGAATCTAACCCCTCCCCTAGTGCATTATTATGACTGACAGCTCGGTCACAAGTCACTGTTTCCTCTGTTGTCGCAAGCTAATACATCTGAATATTCAGGCGCAGGCGCTGAGACTGCACGCCGAAGATCCGACCAACTACATCGATCCCAATCACAAGCCCGAAATTGCCATTGCACTGTCGCCGTTCGAATTACTGTGTGGCTTCCGTCCGGCTGATCAGATTGTCCGATACATTAAAGGTGCTCAATCAATGTCCTTGACCACCGTTCAGTTAATTCGTAGATGTTAACGGACGGAGGTCTGGGTTTCGTCTCCTGCTAGGTAGACATGAAACCATACATGGGCCGCGGGGGGGTCCGGGGGGGTTGCCCACCCCCAACTTGGGCTCGACCCCCCCCCAAACGACCCCACCCACCCACCTGAAGCCGACTTTTGTTCCTGACCCCACCCACCAAAATCGCCGCGACCCCCCCCAAACCGGCAGGCCCACCCCCAAATTTTCGGATTTTGACTACCCCCAACCCATTTTTCCAGCCCATGTATGCATGAAACAACATCGAAAAACCCAATACCCAATATTTTTCGGAATGAGTCCAATAATTTGGAATTTGTGCAAGTGCTAATTTTGAAGTCCATAAAATCCTTCTAAATCTTTTTCATTGTCAAGAAGACATTGTGAAGGTATGGAAAACAGTTAGAGATTTGTTTCAATAACGGAAATGCGCTGAAAATGTTGTGTTCATATAAAATTTGTGTTGAAAAAGTGAATCAAAATGTTATGTGGAAAAAGCCCGCTGTATGCTCAGCAGTTAATTTTAGTATATCTTGCAGTTCTGCTGGTCCATTCAGCTATACTACCCTAGGTACCGGTACCATAAACGGCGTTAAGTGCCTGACTGTCACACGTGCAGAAGCACATAAAAAGTTTAAAAACATAAGTTTCACATAAAAATACATAAATCAGAAAATCAGGTCAATTTTCCTGTTCATAGATCCATAAACATATCATAATACCAGATGTCTGTAATAAAGGTGATCTGGACACGTTATATTCAAGGAAAAATTCTTTTGGAATAGCAAATTTTCAAATAGAATTTGAGTCAAAAAAATCTTAAAACTATCTAATGTAAAATAATATTGGGTATTGGAAGATAAAAACCCAATACCCATGTCGGAAAATACCAGAATATACCCAATATTCTTTTAATCTCTACTGCTAGGTATAAAGAAGCCGAAAAAATCGAAAAGTGTATGAACTTTCAATAAGTGGGTAGGACGTTTTCATCACCATGATTAAGTTTAGGAATCCGTTTTTCCCCCAATCAACGAAAAGTCAGGAACATTTACATGAAGTGCTGGAAAATTTCCTCAGTAGCGCGCCAGTAATTCTCTTTTGTTCTTTTTAACTAAATAAAACACTTAATTTTTGCCATTTATAAAAAATGTACGTGTTCGTTGAAATGCGAGGTCTGGTCCGGCTGAACAAGTATAAGGTTATGCAAACATGTAACAGGGAGAGCTGGGGGTCTGCCTCCCCCACGCGACTTAGGCCAGAGCCCCCCGGATGAAACCCCCGAGTCGATTTTTCTGGCAAGTAATTTTGTGAGTGTTTTTTTGCAATTTCAGACACAAAAATTGCCAAAATCGCCTGTAAAACTGCACGTTTTAGCTGCATTTCAGTCCAAATTAGCGATTTTTTAGTGATTTTTAGTGCCCAACCCCACTCCCAAAATTTAGGTTCAGAGCCCCCGGCCGGCGCCAGACCCCCCCTCCCCCATTCGGCGGATGACCTGAAACATGTTTCGGTTATGGTGCTGTCAGGTGTTGTTGGCACTTTAGTGATGATTGACTGTTGCTGTAGCAAGGAGCTAACTGATGGTGTTCAGAAATACCGGAGTTGTTCGAGTTGGTGGGAGGATTGCCGTATAAGCAGCTGAGCGACGTGGTGCAGGCCGGTTGTTCAGCCGATCCGAAGCAAGCGAAGCTGGCGCTGAAGGCTTGTTTCGGCCAGCTCATCTCTCGGCCGGAACCCATCATACAGAAAAACCTGTCTTCTCTCACTCATCGGGTAGCCATCAGGTGTACGTTTTTATACTCCCACCCAGTCAGAATGTCAACTGGTATTTGGATTGATTGGGTGGAATTTCCTCAGAAAGATTTGCTCCGGTGGAAACTCCTCCGTTTTTTATTCTTTAACTTTAACAACACGAATATATGGTTGTTAGAAGAAACAGTCCGACCAATCAGTTGGCCAGACAGAAAGAGGTAGGCAGGGCCGATTGACCGGCTACTCACCCACCATAAGCGTCTTCAACATAATCCAGTTGCATAACGGCTCCGCAAATAATTACCCCACCTGGAGAAAGCAAACCTTGTTTAAATATTTCCTCCCTTTCAGATTACTCCTGGTGGAAATTCCTCCGTTAAAAATTCCTCTGTTTTTAATTTTTCTGGTGGAAATTCCTCGGTTAAGTTCCTTCTTCGAAAATTCCTACTGTTGTTTGTAAAAGTATGCCTAGATTAGATGTAATTGAGTTCAGAATAGAGTTGAAAAAAATAATTTTTTTGAAAGCCAAAAAAAAGCTTTTTTTATGAAAATTTTTCATTTCGAAATTTTTTTTCAAAATTTTTTCCTAGCATGAGATATAGCTCGTAGGAGATGCAAGGATGCATCAGAAGCAACTTTAAATACAAAAGCCGATACTTTGGTTCAAAGATAGTGTTACAGCCTGAGAGTCGACATTCCACCTGCAGCATTGCTCACAGAGTGGCTGCTGCCCTTCAAAACCTGTTTTTAGGCTTAGAATAGGCAAGAAATTGATAGAACTGCACTACTAATGTACAGGGTGTGTCAAAAAAAACAACCCAGCAGATTTTTTGCTGTAGCAACCGCAAATCTCAACCGATTTGAATGGGTCCTGCTTTAAATGAAAGATAAATAAATTTTTGAACGACTGGAGTAGCTTTTATTAAGACGCGTTGCTTAGTTCCTGAGATAATTGCTTTCAAAATCAAAACAGAGATTTTGGCAGTGCACAACAGAGATTAATACAACCCAGCAGATTTTTTACTGTAGCAGCCGCAAATCTCAACCGATTTCAATGAGTCCTATTTTATATGAAAGATAAATTAATTCTTGAAAGTTTGGTGAAGCTTTCATTAAGATATGATGCTTGGTTCCTGAGATATTTGCACTCAAAATCAAAACAGATTTTGGCTATGAACAAGAGCGATTTTTATTATTCTGTTGCACTTCATAATAAAACCGATTCCTACTGCTCAGGGCTAACGTAACGAGGTTTTTCTGGTGCCACTCATGCTTGGTTACTTCATTTGTAAAAGTCTTGTTGCCCCTCAGCAGTAGGAATTCGTTTTGTTCTGAAGTGCAACGGAATCGCTCTTGTTCACTGCCAAAATCTCTGTTTTGAGTTTGAAGGAAAATATCTCAGGAACTAAGCATCGTATCTTAATAGGGCCTTCACCAGTCTTTCAAGAATTTATTTATCTTTCATTTAAAGCAGGATTGATTCAAATCGGTTGAGATTTGCGGTTGCTACAGCAAAAACTCTGCTGGGTTGTTTTTTTTTGACACACCCTGTATATCTGAGGCTAAATTCAGCGATTTTCCCCCAAAATTTCCATACTGTGAATAAAATAAAAAATTTTTGAAATGGGCCTTCAAAAAAAGCTTTTTCTTTAAAAAAAGAGCCTAACAACACTAGTTCAGAATGCTCGTTTTAAGCTATTTTAAATAAGCCACAAACCTTGATTTTAGTAAAAAATTGGACTTTTTGCTTACCGTCCACTGTACCTCCCATCAGCCGCCGCTACATCCCCTTTAGGATTTCAAAAAATTTACCATCCCAGCCGAAATGCTAGCCCATGTCTGGGCTCGCTCCAGTACTACAAACTGCCTCAAATACTAATTGTTAGTTTAAAATTCGGTTAGAAGGCCTTTGGTCACCGAATTTGGTGTTTCCGCTGCTGATATTTAAGACAAATCTGCCTTTTAGAGGCCATTTCTGTCATTTTTGCTTGTTTTAGCTCTAAAGCGAAGATAAAGGCAGAACTCCAACCACGCCTCTTAAAACTACTAAAACAGTTAATTTTACGCCAATATGCATTGTACAAGGCAAATTTTTCAAAATTTCTCGCCCTGGTTGGGCAGTGACCATACATACATGGGCCGGGGGGGGGGTTGCCCACCCCCCAACTTGGGCTCGCCCCCGCCAAACGGCCCCACCGACCCAACTGAAGCCGACTTTTGTTCCTGACCCCACCCACCAAAATCCCCCCAAACCAGCAAGCCCACCCCCAAACTTCCGAATTTTGACTACCCCAACCTGTTTTCCAGGGCCCATGTATGGCAGTGAGCAGAAAATACTGTCTTGCATATATTCTCATCGGGGTACGTTAAGAAGTCAGGGAATTTGGAAATTCCTGATCTGTACGAAAGAAACGACCCCTGTCAGGAGTTGGGTATTGGGATTGTGTTTCTTGGTAGTGGTGACTCTCGACTCCTGGTGCAGACAGACAGCATACTGGTATAATAAAGAAAGACTGTCTGTTTTGTGTTTAAGTGACGACGATGGACAAGTCGGACGACTGGTACACTTTGTGCGAGCTGGTCATTCGACTCAACTACAACTACCCCGGAGATGTCGGCTGTTTCGCTGCCTTCTTCCTCAACCACTTTGCTTTGCAGCCCGGGGAAGCCTGTTTCCTCGGTCCCAACGAACCTCATGCTTATTTGTATGGAGGTGTGTTTATTTGTGGACTCGTTCAACTAGATTAGACTCATGCAACTTTTTATTCTCATCATTTTTCTTCATTGCAATAGACTGTTAATCAGTAGCGTACATACACGGGCAAAAGGGGGTTGACGCCCCCTCAGAAATTTTTGGAAGAGTTTTGTATAGAAAATTATGATAAAAGTATGCCTAGACTAGGTGTAAATTAGCTCAGAATAGCTTATTTTAACCAAGAATGCGTAACAGAGCAGCAAGAATGTGCCACTCAGCGGCCGGCCGAGTGTCGATGCGCTGCACCATAATTACCGAGTATTTGCACATGCGCTTATTGCAGCGCAACCTGATTTTTGAGCGGGATATTCAATCTGTCTTTGGGAATATAGCTGCTCCCGTTGATTCCTTAAGTCTATATGGCAATATGATGAAGGGAAAGAAAGGCAAAAAAGAGGGCGTATGCAAGCATGTGGCATGTGTACATGGCCAAGCTCGCGTGATGCGTTCAAAATGGAAATTTCACAAATGCAAAAAGCCTGATGCATTTAATCTTGTCTTGCAATTGGACACTTCCTTTAGGGGGCGTGCAAAAATTACGTAATGGTATTTTTGCCCATTTTCGGACCCCCCCTCCCCCCCGGATAATCCCCCGTAATAATTTTCTTACCCCCCTCCCCTAATTACGTAATAATTTGGCTACCCCCCCCCCCCCCGAAATTTCAATTTTTTGAAGCGACAGAGCCCAAATTTTTTAGTTCAATTCCATGTAAAATGACATTTTTAATAAAATAACATCTGTATACAGTAACAATTGATCATTTTCTTCGTTTTCTTTATTGATGAGCTAGAACTACATACAGTACATGTACGCATAGTCTTAGTTTTACATAGAAGCCATAATTGGGTGGCTTTTTGTTAAAGTTGAAACCAAAGTGTTTTATCATTGATTTTAGGGCTGCGCTGCCATATAACTTGACTGATGATCGATGGTCATAAAACAGAGTTCGTGCGGGACCCGAAAAGTCACGGAGTCATGCAAAGTCAAGGAATTTTAAAAATTTCAGGGAAAATTCAGGGAATTTGGTGTCCGGTCAGGGAAAAAATTGATAGCAATAGAATCATCTCTTGCCACCCTCTTGAAAGTGGGACTTTTGACTTTCCACAGCTACTACAACTGATTCTCACTCTGATTGGACAGGGAAATTTGACTTTGGTCAGGAAATTTTGCTCTGAAAAAGCCGCATGAAACCTGTAAAAGATCGAGTCGATAAGTGGTATACCCTTATAAACTCTTATCACACAGATGTCAAAAGTCACTGTTGCCATTTAGCATTTGAAAAATTGGAAAGCCTTGACTTTAAACGTAGCTATTCTCTAATCTAAGCGTCCATCTAAGTGAAATTGAGAAAATGTAAGCCCAATGGCTTCAAATCGAGACTACATGTACATGTAGTGTACGTAAAAACAATTAAAATTATGACCACTGAGTGATTTCTGCACTTTAAAAAAATTACGTAATGAAGTCGTCAACCCCCCCTCCCCCCACCGTAATGATTAGTAATCTTTTGGCGAACCCCCCCTCCCCCCTCATGCCATTACGTAATTTTTGCACGCCCCCTTAGTTATTGTGACAATTGAAGATCTTAGACGAAATATGGAATGAAATGAATTGCCGATGTAGAAAATCACTAAAAATTTTGTTAACATCATGCTTGCTCAGAGATCTGGTTGCGCTGCAATAAAGCGCATGCGCAATTACCGACCCCTCCGGTAATTATGGTGTAGCGCATCGACACTGAGCCGGCAGCTGACTGGCACTTTCTTGCTACTCTTTAATGCATACGAAATGCTAGCCGATGTCTGCGAGAGTAGCCAGGATGGAGGGTGGTCCGTTTTCAGCCTTGGTATGTAGAAAAAATTGCTGAAACCTGTAGATTATGCTAGTAGAAACAATTACATTTTGCTTTTATTTACCCTCGGAAAGGTTTTAATGCGTGCTGGCCCAACCAGACCCTGTCAAAGTGGCCTACTAATAAGAGAATGATAAAGGATTGTTTAGACTGCGTCGAGTGCATGGCCTGTTCGGACAATACCATTCGCGCCGGACTGACTCCGAAATTCAAGGACGTCAACACCTTGCTAGAATGTCTCACGTACCGCATGGCCGACGCGCAGGCCAACAAATTCGCTCCTTCCAAGCACCCCACTCACCCTTTCGTCACAGTCTATGACCCGCCGGTGCCCGACTTCGTTGTGCACAAAATCGATGTGAATAAGTTTATTTTTGTTTCTAGTAGATTATACAGGCTATGAAAACAAACCTTAAGCCTCAGTGTAATGTACATATCGTCGCCACTATGGCAAAACGAGCCAAGTAACAAAAAGTGGAAATCGAGAAAATCGAGAAAATCGCCTTTTAAATATTTGCTACATTTTCGTGAATTAGCTTCAATATCAGTTTAAATATTTTTTACCTAAAATACAAGTAAATAATTGGTGTGCAAAACATTCTGCATGTGTCAGTTGTGTCAAATTAAGTCAGCTAACAGGAAAAGCACAAAGCACTTAGCTCATTTTACCAGGATCACCTGGTTATGTCCGTACGAATACCTCTGATTAGATGGCTGTATCCCCTGACACAGAGCGAATTTCGACTTCGTTCCTTCGCCAAAACGTTTTTAGGTGCTTTAGCTATAGTTTTTTCCACTCAACTCAATTTTTTCTTTTTGTTACTTGGCTCGTTTTACCATAGTGGCGACGATATGTGTGTTTGTATATCCAATTATACTATACAAATTTGTATAAACAAATGTTTTGGATATACAAACGGACCACTAATGCAGTATTCAATATACGTACAAACAGTCTTGATATACAAATAGTTTGTATATTATTTCCCTGTTTGCATATTTTACAGTAAGAAATGTGGAAAATTTAGTGTATTTTGGCTATTTTCTTGCTGTAACTGATTTCTTTTCCACATCACCTTCACCATTTTATGCATTTTTAAGTATTCATTTTAATGTTTCTCCAAATCTAAACATTCCAAAAGCACAGTGATGAAAAGAAAAACGGCTTTCTCCTTTCATAAAAATTACAGTTTTTCGAGCAATATTTACGTTTTCAATGATATACAAATTATTATGCAACATAAGAATTTTGTTTGTATATAGGGTGTGTCAAAAACAAACCCAGCAGATTTTTTACAGTGGCAACGGTAAATCTCAACCAATTTGAATGAATCTTTTTGAACGAAATACAAATAAATTCTTGACAGATTGGGGCAATGTTCATTAAGATACTCTGCTTGGTTCTGAGATTTTTGCCCTCAAAGTTAAAACAGATTTTGGCACCGAACAAGAACGATTGAGTAGCACTGCATAATCAAACAGATTCCTACTGCTGAGGGCTAGCCAGACCTTACTGGTGAAGTACCCAGCGTGTGTGTCACCAGGAAAGCCTTGTGGCGTTAGCCCGTAGCAGTAGGAATCTGTTTGATTATGGAGTGCCACGGAATAACAAAAAACGCTTCTAACAATTTTTATTCAGACACCTGTATATTCTCTGCTTGGTTCTTGAGATATTTGCCCACAAAGTAAAATCAGATTTTGGTAATGAACAGCAGCGATTTTTATAATTCCGTCGCCCTTCATATCATAAACAGATTCCTAGAGCTAAGGGCTAACATTACAAGGCTTTACTGGTGACCCACACGCTTGGTTACTTCACCCGTAAAGTCTCTACCCCCAGCAGTAGGAATCTGCTTTATTATGAAGTGCAACGGAATCGCTCTTGTTCATTGTCATAGTCTGTTTTGACTTTAAGCGTAAGTATCTCAGGAACTAAGCAGACTATCCTATCTTGATAACATTATTATCCTCATTTCAACAAGAATTTATCAATCTTTCATTTAAAAAAGGATTCATTCAAATGTGGTTGTGATTTATGGTTGCTACAGCAAAAAGTCAGCTGGTTTTCAGAGGTTCAAATTTGATGGCAAATATCTCAGGAACCAAACAGAGTATCTTAATGAAAATTGCACCAATCTGTAAATAATTCTTTCAAAAAAGATCCGTTCAAAGTAGTTGAGATTTGCGGTTGCCACAGTAAAAAATCTGCTGGGTTGTTTCTGGCACACCCTGTGCGTATATACAAACCAACCATTTTGTATTTATATGTAACCATTATACATATACAAATGAAGTGGGCATTGCCCACGTTAGTGTAATGCATATAAGTAAGTCTACTGCTTTTAGCTTCCAGCCGGTTCGTCCAGCTGCGAAATTTTGCCCCTGCCTACGTGCAGCATTCTGATTGTAATTACCGGCAGCGCCACGCTGGTTGATGACCGTTTGCAGACGCTGTCTCGCGGGCACGTGATTTTGATTGCGGCCAATCACAGACTAGCTCTGAACGTTCACTCGGACGCCCATTGGTCGGCCTACAGAGCTTTCACCGATGCGCGAACCTTGGCCGAACTGTGAACAACTACGGCCTGCCTTTATTTGCTTCCTGTTCCCAAGAAATCGGGTGGTTTGGAGATTGTACACTTTATATACAATGAGATCCTTGTGTGAATGTAAACAACTGTGGAATAGACTAACGGTACAGTAAATGAACAACTATACTGCACACAAGAGAATGCACAAAACTACAACTTGCTTGCCAGCAGACTGTCAGGACTGGTACCAGTGGTCAACCCTTCATGGAAAGGGGAAAGCTCAGTGACGTTAAATCAATGTCTAGTCTGGTACAGGAATATTTTTTATAAATCTAACTCGACTTCTTGATACGCACTCCCAACATCTGCACGTTTGGTTTAGTAGGACGCGTCCTGACAGTAAAGAACCGTCTGCCTTATCTTAGGACAGTTCGGGTAGTGGCGGAAGACAGATTCTTCTGAGATCGGAATTGAGTCTCTGAATTTCTGGGTCCTCCTTCTCAAACACTGCTATCTCTTGCGCAAACTTGACCAGCCCTTAAATCAAACTTAACTAAGCGGAAGGGGCAACGTAGGTTAGATATAGAAGATAAAACTAGGTACCACAATATATACATGTATATCGATATCATCGATCCTTTTTCAGAATCAATATCGATGCAACGACCAAACCCATCTCTCTCTGCAATTCAGACACGCAAGTCTTGATAGCGTCGGACACATGTAACAGGTGGTCCATCACCCTGCCCCGCCCCGTCGACTAACCGGGCCAGATAGCCCCTCCGATTTTACTGGCAACCATATAATGTACTAGGGGGTTTCGGGGTTACCCCCTCGGTACGGTACTATGAGGCGACGCCGATTATGCGATGGTACTATTAGGCGACAAAAAACATTAATATATAATAGTACCAATTAGGCCGGCCTTCCGAATCAGTCAAGCGTCAAGGGGCCATGTTCAGCTGTAAGCCTAAATGCGCTGTTTTTAACTATGCATGGCTAAGTGGCACTAAAATCATGCCTCGTTAATCTTATAACTCGTTAACTTATAGCTAAACAAGCCAACTGCCCAGACTGTTTCTAACTCAGATTCTGGCATTTGCCCCTATCTATTCCCCAGCTTGCGTCGAGCACGCGAGCGGTCGTCGGGTCGGCCACATATTTTTTTGGGTTGCTATGTTCATTAACGCACTTTGGACGCAGACGAAGCACCAATAACTTTGCGGAAATAGCTCACAGAGTTTCGCAGCGAGAATTTGATGCGGCGCGTCCATCCATCTAGCGCTTTATAAATGTTCTGCTTCTGCGACATGCATATACATGGGCCGCAAAAATGGGTTGGGGGTAGTCAAAATCCGAAAATTTGAGGGTGGGCCTGCCGGTTTGGGGGAGGGCCGCGGCGATTTTAGTGTGTGGGGTCAGGAACAACAGTCGGCTTCAGGTGGGTGGGGTCGTTTGGGGGTAGAGCCCAAGTTGAGGTCTGGGCAACCCCCCCCCGCCCATGTATGGCGACATTTCAGAAATGTTTTCTACTCTACTAATGAGTGCTCAGTGAGTTGGAATTTATCCATCCGTGGTGTTGCACTTATTTTTTAAAGGAGTCCTTGAAATTGCTTTGCTATTTTGTTATACTTTGTTTTAATTGCTGTTGTGCTTTTTGGATTGTTGTGCGATGTTTTAGTGGTAACCTATGCTGCCGTACGGACTTATAGAAAAAAAAATATTCCTGTCGCCTAATAGTACCGCTAAATCGCCTAATCGGCATCGCCTAATAGTCCTGCTTCGTACCCCCCTAGCTGGAAAGGCCAAACCAGCCCTCCCCCGAGATAGGTTTGTGGACCACGACCCAAAAATACAAGTACTACTAGTGGCTCCACTACTAATAAACTGCCTCAGAAATCAATCTTTAGCCTAAAATTCGCTTGAAAAGCCTTTGGAAACCGAATTTGGCGTTTCCACTGCCGATATTTAAGAGAAATCGCTGTTTTTGGAAGTCCTTTTGTCATTTTTTTGCTTGTTTTAGCTCTCAAACGCTGTTTGACGGCTTAAAATAGCAACTTCTTTTAGCGTCCCCAGGGCGGGAGTCGGAAAAATCGGATCGGCGGCGGTGCAGAGCCCTGTTACATGTGTGAAGATAATCTACGTTTATTCGCAGAAAATCAGGAGTATCGTGGCATAGTTGTTATTCACGATAAGTGGTATTGACAGTGAAAACTTGGTTTCCGATTTTTCTGTCATTGTCTGTCTCCTCAAAAACGCACAAAAATTGGTTAACCAACTGCAAAACAGCCAGCATGCAATAACAGACAGACAGACAGACAGACAGACAGACAGACAGACAGACAGACAGACAGACAGACAGACAGACAGACAGACAGACAGACAGACAGACAGACAGACAGACAGACAGACAGACAGACAGACAGACAGACAGACAGACAGACAGGTTACCTTCAGTATCGGCTGGGAATCCGTGGAGTTGTATGGTTTCAATCTGAATCTGGCAGAGCAACGGGTACACGAACTGCATTCGTTTCAGCATGTCGTTAGCCGATTGCTCTACTGCCTCTTGCATCGCCATCGTCTTTTCCGCGCGTCTGATGGCATCCAGGATATCCAACAGTGCCGCTAGAAACAGTACACACTCTCAAATAACCCCACCTACTTGAGTGTTTGTGCGGGTTCGCGCCCATCGTAGTTTTCCTGGCATTCTTACAACAGGGGCCACTGCTTAAAACAAGGCGGCGACCGAGTGGCCCCATCGTACCGCGCCCGGTACTTTACTTCGGAGCTGGGCACGGTCTGCAGGACGATAAAACTAAGCAAACCAACAAGCACACCGGGTTAGGTGTAGCTGGGGTGGGGGAAGGTCAGAAGTGGACTATATTATATACTAATTAATTGACTTCCTTATGACTATAACAGGTCATCCGCCGAAGGGGGAGGGGGTCTGGCGCCGGCCGAGGGGGGTCGGAGCCAAAATTTTGGGACGGGAGTTGAGCACTAAAAAATGGTCAAAAATCGAAAAAATCCCAATTTTTTGGCTAAAAATCGCTAATTTGGGCTGAAATACAGCTAAAAAGTGCTGTTTTGCAGGCGATTTTGGAAATTTTTGCGTCTGAAATTGTAAAAAATTGATCACAAAAATGTGCTCAAAAATTACTTGCCAAACATCGGAGGGGGTCGGCAAAATCGTCTCGGGGGTCCCCATCCAGGGGTCTGGCCTAAGTCGGGCGGGGGCAGACCCCAGACCCCCTGTTACATGTATGGACTATACAACTCCAGAGCGTGCCATATACTGATGCGTCCCCCTAGGGGTATTGTTATATTTGGAAAACAGGCCCTCCGGAGCGTGCCTATACCGATGCGTACCCCTTGTAGTATTTTTATATTTTGAGCGGGCATAGGTAAATGCCCTCCGGGGCGTGCTCTACTGATGCGTCCCCTAGGGGTATTTTTATATTTGGAAAACAGACCCTCCGGGGTGTGCTCTACTGATGCGCCTCTAGTCTAGGGGGTATTTTTATATTTGGAGAACAGGCTCTCTGGAGCGTGCCCTATACTATAGTCTATATATTTATCGATAAAACTTGTTAATTTATAAGATCATTAAAAAACATTAATTTCTGTTTGGGATCGGTTCCTGATTTCTTCACTCCCCCAACTAGAGATGCAACCGTAAAGAAAAATACCGGCTACCGGATAGCGGATAGTTTTTCAGAAGACCGGATACCGGATAATACCGGATAGTAATGATGATCAAGTTTTAAGGAAATACAGTAATTTTCAGGCTAGAAATATACTTTTTCGATGCTTTCAAGGCACGATATGACCATGATATTTCATGTGACTGATTTTCAGCTGAATCAGCTATATTTTCTAGATAAGGCTGCAGTTAAGTCTGAAAATAGTGCTAATCTGCATGCTAAACCAAAAATACGCTCGAAAACTGGAAAAATTGTCATGAAAATGCTATTTTTTGCTATCCGGTATTATTCGGTATCCGGTATCCAGAATATACCGGATACCGGATAGTGTTTTATAGGAAAAAAATACCTGATTATCCGGTATATACCGGATAATACCGGATTACTGTTGCTTCTCTACCCCCAACTACACCTGATCTAGCACACCTTTAGCTTCCTGTTTCGTTAACATCATCCGATGGGGAACACTTTCGAGTGACGAGCGCAGACACGACAATAATTTTTTCCTTCCTTTCCTTTCTTGATCTTCTTGACTACAAAACAAATCCTACCAAAAAATTAAATGAAAAGCAATCGCATCGCAATCGGCATCAGCACCGGACCGCATCGTGTGTTGCACCGTACCGCATCTTTTGGTGTCATCGGACCGCGCTGTTGATGCTCTACTCGTCCTTTTTAGGTCGCCTTCGTTCGCCTTTTTCCCCCACCGGTCCGGTTCCTGTAGTGCTACGGTGGATAACTCCTGCTAAGCTGCTCCTCTCCTCTCGCAAACTCCAATAAAGTGGATACGAGTACATGCGTGAGTAACCCCGTATCAAATGTACACAATAAAATAGCACAGCCTCACTGTTTACAGTGTTATCAGTGTTGCCTGTGTACGGGATTCCCCATGGCCAAAGTCCCCGCTACGTACAGTATGTTACATGTACCTACTACTTCCACCGATTACATTGTGATGTTGCGGGGGCGGGGAACTAGCATAGCGTGCCACCTTTGACTGGGCATTCAAAACAAAGCCACTGCTCAGCATTCCGCATAGGACTAACGGAGTGCAGTCTGAAGCAAGATCGGTACTGCTGCAACCGAACAGCCCCTGGCTCAGACTTTTGTTTCTAAATAAGGCTGACAAATAACAGGGCTGCACTGCAAATCACTGGAAAACAACTTTCAGTCGCTGCTATGATTCACAGGGATCCAATTACGGACGTATATTCGACTTCATTAGCTCGAACAGAAGCTCCTTCTCGGTTAATTAGGGTAGGACAGAGGAGATCCATTAGAAGCAGCCAGTATTACGTAATTTCCAATCTTTGAAATCAGAAGACCTCTCATTCACACTACTGTGCGTCAGTTCGAAATGAAACCTCTGACGATCTATTTGTACGGCCTTCTCTTCATCTTTGGTGTAACCGGAAACATATTCGTGGTCTTCTTGGTTAGCTGCATAGCATGGAGAATCGGCCGGCTACCCTGTCCTAACAGGCAACAATTCTTGCTCGGTAATTCTTTCTGAGCACTTTATCGTGCAAGCAGGGTTCTTGCTCTCTATTGACAAGCGCCAGCCACTGCCCGAAAGAACCCTCAGATTTATTCAAGGAAACAATTTGGGGCCGCAGTAATTTAGTCGTACTGCAGCTACTGTTGTTTGGTATTTGATTTTCCGAATGTGTATGTGTTATGTATTGAAGAGAGTTTACTGGAGAGCACATTAACAAACAATGACCAAGAGGTAGACGAGTGGGTGTTATATACAGTGCAAATCTCTTCATCACTCCCCCTCAGACGAGCGTCGATCCGCGGGCACATCCGAGCCTGACGACCCTCTGGAATCGCGAGAAACAGGAGAGCGGCAACCGTGAGAATAGGGACAGCCGTGATCCTTGAGGCGAGTAATATTGACCGCCACATAGTGAGGCTGACCATCCACAACATCAAATTGAACTTCTCCACTGGTTTTGTTTGTTTGTTTAAATTTATTGTTTAAATTTACTGCACAACGAGAGCTGGGATGAGGAAGGATGAACTTGAGATAGGGGAAAGAAGTAGTCTTGGTGAGAATCGGGACTCAAGATGAATCCAAAACGGGAATTGAACCATGTGACGGTGCCGGAAACACATGAAGTGATAAGTGAGGGACGGTGATTGGAAACTTGGAATGCACTTGGAAGTAGGGCGCACATGAGAACGGGATGACTTGAGCACAAGGCGACGAATGGTCGGTTGAACTGGAGACGCAGGAGTAGCCTTGCCAGGAGCAAACTAGGTAGAGGAGACTGGTTGCGAACGGCAGTGATGGGCAAAGTGGCTGACTTTGTTGCAGTTGTGACATCTGGGAGGGGAACTGTTGGACAAGCCTCGCTTTGGAACTGAAGAGGGAGACGAACGATGATTGAGAGTATTGTTGATTGCCTGCTCGGTGTTGTAGTACTTGACAGCTTCTGTAGTAACCGAGTAAATGTCAGGAGGCTGGGCGGAATCGGAGAGGTGGAGAATCATGTGCTTCTTGATTCGGTGGGAGGAGGCTAACGAACGTGGCTGCAGCGATACTCTCCACGGAAGGAAGACAGGCCAGTTGAGACTGAAGTGATTGGCGAGCTTGACCACGTCTGGATTGGGCGGCTGTTGAAGTAAGGTGACAGCAACTTGGATGGGGGACTCAGCCGGTTGTAGGAGAGGTTCGAGACGAGAAAGTGCAGCGTTAAGAGTTGTAGTCTGAGCATCGGAAAGCGAATGGAACTGTTGTTGAGCAGGAGTATCGAGGCCATCTTCCAACACTCTACGCCATGGGAGACCAGATTGTTGCACGAAGAAAGTGACGTCAGCGGACCAGTGAGCAAAGGAGATGTTGTTAGCTGATTGATCAAAACAGTAGACTGTGGGATGCGGAAGAGTGACGGCGAGTTGTGGCCGAGCAGCTGGAGGACGGGCTTGAAATGTGGCGAAAAGTCGCTCATAACGGTCGGCTTGGTCTTGCAGGAGACGCTGGAATCGCTCCTCACGCTGTTGGTTCTCTGCCTCATACCGTAGTTGGTCTTCTTCATGCTGTCGTTGTTATTGCTGTTTGTATCGTCGGTGTTGTTCATCAAGACGTCATTGTTTCTCACGGCGTTGTTGTTGTTGTTGTTCATTACGCTGTCGTTGTTGCTCTACATGTCGTTGTTGTTCGCGAAAAAGTTGTAGAAGATCAGCTGTGGTGTGAGATGAGGAAGGAGTAGTGGTTGGAAGTGATGAGGCAGCAAACAGAGGGATGAGTGGAGTAGAAAGCGCAGAGGTGCATGGTTGAGGTTGTGCATCGGAAAGATGAGCAGAAGTAGAAGATGAACGAGAAGAAGCGGGAGAAGTAGGATAGGACTTGGTCTTGGCCTTGCGATGAGTAGAACTGTTTGGCGATGGAGTGAGACGAGTGGTTTTGGCTTTGGCCTTTGGCATGGTGGGTGGGCAACACAACAAAAGTTTTGGTCTCGGCACCAATGAAGAGAGTTTTACTGGAGAGCACACTAACAAACAATGACAAAGAGGTTAGACGAGTGGGTGTTATCTAAAGTGCAAATATCTTCATCATACTGTATACACATTTAATGTCAAATGTGTATGGCAATTTGTGTATATACATTCAACAAAACAATGTGTATTTTTGTGTATGGTAAATGTGTATGCGCACAGCCATGCGATAGAGTCAGTTTACCAACCATGCAGGTCTTTTAAGGAGCTGACAGTTATATTGCATATTTTACCAGTAGCAGTGTGATAGCTGCTTGCCAGCAGACATGTGGCCAGGATGCCCAGAAACATATGTCTGCTTGGTCTAGACTGCACTGTTTTGAACGGGAGTTTCAACGAGACGGAAAATATATTTTAATGGAGGCAGTCCTTTCGCGTGCATCCGCCTATTCTTAATTGGCAGCTAATTAGTAGGCTAATGCGTCAGCGTAAAAGTACATCGCGTTGTGATTATGATTAGAGCGAGGACGATTGGCGAGTGAAAGACTAAAGGCCATACAAACAAACTACCAAAGAATTAGATGGGATTGCACCCAAAGTAAAACACAGACCGACAACAGGGTTTTCTCTTTATTAGACGACCGCCTCTCTCTGCCCTCTTCTTTTAGACACCACCGCAGACGCTCCGATTATTACAGACTCTGTTACACTGATACACTGATAGACTGCACTAAAGAAAGAATTCAAAATATGGAAGATCGTTTGCAGGTAAATCAAGAAGTCATGACAATCAAATCAACGAGCAGAGAGTACGGTAACTTTAAATGTAGGGAAAATGTACAGAAAGCAAACTATAACCAAAAATCATAGTTTACAGCGAGAATTCCTAAAATATCGTTCATGTAAAACATGACACTCCCCGCCGAAAGCGTCTCTGCTGATGCTTGCTAGTAGATTACGAGTTCTCCACGACCGATTGCTGGTGACAGCCGTTTGGAAACCGATATAGCTGAAAACACGCTACAAACGGGAATTACTGCAATATCACAAAGATTGCGATTGAGACCAGGCAGCTTGACAACTGAGACTGTGGTTACATCGAGCCTGTCTGTAAATGAGAGAATAAATACTAAAAATCGATAGTCACAGACCGTTAGGTGACCAACAGGTCAGAAAATTTTAGGCTGTGCAACTATGTACAGTACTTACAAACTGCACGGGCGCACGCAGACAGCTCAGACTCCTACGGCTCTGCCTTTCCTTCCTCCATGCGCTATGGAGGACCATCCCGCTGGATTGAGCTATAAGAGAATTAGATACACAGAGCACTGACACTGAGTCACAAATTAGATACTGCAAAACTGAGGTAGGGTTCTACAGATTCTGAGTTGCGCCAAACAGAACACCTGAGATACAGGTTGGATTAATCTCGGTCTGAACTGGCACAAGTACTTCTAAGCTGCTAACGCTGCTGCTAGCAGAATAAGCTTTTGGCAACTCTGTTGCCGCTAAGGAGGAATAGGGAGAGCTAATCTACATGCTGTCTCAGCATTACAGCAATAGGGACAGTTACGACTAGGAAGGCCTTGAGCAGGAACAGATCTACTGGGTGGGCGGGGCAGAGAGTCTTTGAGGTAGAGGGTGTATCTAGCCTAGCGCCACCACTAAGCTTGTTCACTAAGAACCAAACTACTAACAGAGGGGGAGACTCTCGCTTGCTGAGAGGGTACAGAACTTGCCAGGTAGTCCAGCTGCGGACTTCAGCCAAACCTAGAGACAAATATTCTAATAAGTCTCGGCTGAGGGTACTAGCAAGACACAGAAATAGAAATAAGGCACTAAACCGTACTATTCGAAAACGATAAGGTTTTTTTACTAAACACCTCTAAACATACAGTACATAGCTCGATTTCTGCATTCTGGCTGGCAAGAGTTCAACTTGAACTAGCTACTGTTTAGTGTCGGTCATTACTACTAATTAATAGCTGGAAATATACGAACAACTTTTGGGCATACAGTACATACTGACTGGACTAGGAATTAGGACGCAGTTCGCCGTTTTATCGCTTCTATTGACAGTACGCATCGGTCAGCCACGCCACGAGATTGGCAACGGTGTCTCAAAACTAAAAAATTACTTGGGCAGTCTTGCCATTAGGCTACTAGAAAGGGGATGAGTGGCTTTTGCACTGAATATGGCGAAACAGAGGGCTGACTACCTAACCTCTGCTTCTAGGGTTGAGTCGTTGACTTTCAACGAGGCTCACTAAACTATTGCTGGTGCTCAGTCTACTCTTTACCAAAACCCAAAACGAAATGCAGTTGACGCCGGCTGCCTCTAATGGCGCCGTACTATGGCCGCTTGCTGCCTATTGCCGGCTCCCCAGAGTAGAGACCGACTGCACCTACGTAATGCAAGCAATGCCCCTATGCCTGGGCGCTGGCCCACTGGCATGTACCAAAGTCAAACTGCGTCGCGTCTAACGCGGAATTACGTATGAATTTCGGTGGCAAACCGAGCTAGCCTCGAATGCCTTTCGACTGAGCCACACCAGCATCTACGTCTATCGATGGCCAAATCAGCCAAAAAGGGACACTCACACGCTCAACCAAAACAGTATTTTTACTAACTGATTGGTCTAACGCTACTAAACTAAATTTCACTGGTGCTCTGACCAGGCGAATACCGAAATAAGAGCCAACTCTGGCAAGCAATTAGGATTTAGAAGTAAAGAACTGACCGATTTAGCCTCCACCCGAATGGGGAGGTACTAAACTACTAGGGTGGAAGACTGCCCTTTGCGCACTGGCGCTACTCTACCGAGACACGACCATCGACTTTTAACGGCACTAGGCCTAGTTTGGTGGCTACTAGCGAAACTAGGCGCGCGCAGAGAAAAGAACTCACCTCCCTAGGAGGGTCTGCACGCAACGCAAGGGTAGTGTGTACGGCCAACCGGTTTGCACTGCTGCAACACTGCACTCGCCACAGGCTCGCGTTTGTCTTGGGCACCATGTCAAGGCGAGAGCCACTAGAACGAGAAGGAACGAAAGCCGGCCCAGCTTGGCTAAAAGTACATCGCGTTGTGATTATGATTAGAGCGAGGACGATTGGCGAGTGAAAGACTAAAGGCCATACAAACAAACTACCAAAGAATTAGATGGGATTGCACCCAAAGTAAAACACAGACCGACAACAGGGTTTTCTCTTTATTAGACGACCGCCTCTCTCTGCCCTCTTCTTTTAGACACCACCGCAGACGCTCCGATTATTACAGACTCTGTTACACTGATACACTGATAGACTGCACTAAAGAAAGAATTCAAAATATGGAAGATCGTTTGCAGGTAAATCAAGAAGTCATGACAATCAAATCAACGAGCAGAGAGTACGGTAACTTTAAATGTAGGGAAAATGTACAGAAAGCAAACTAAAACCAAAAATCATAGTTTACAGCGAGAATTCCTAAAATACCGTTCATGTAAAACATGACAGTAAATGAGCGTCGTCTATTTAGCTAACTCACTCTACCTACGTTTGTCTACTTTTCTTTACAACATCAATTAACGTTCTTCTCTACAAAATTTTATTATTCGTCTCTTAATACAACAATACCTACTTTTGGTCTTCACCACAAAAACTAAAGCTTTTCTTCTTCAGTTCTAATGGCGCCACCTCTCCTCGACAACTACTTCTGTCCAGACCCTGTATGGAACCACCTGAAACAGTAGGGGTTAGGATAGAAGTTTAAATCTTTGCTCTCTAGTTATTACTAGTTATTATGGCGACAATTAGTCTTTTTGTACCGTAAGCAATTCTTATTCATGCACCTTTAGTAATCATTGCGCTTACGTTCTCTCTATAGTTCGCTTTTTTTATTCGTACTGTACGTATTATAATCCAAGTGATTAGCCAGAAATGGCTATATTGTTCGAAGAGATAAAGTCTAGTCTAAGGGCATGAATGCAGTTTATAGAGTAAAGGTGTTTAGGGTGTCAAAGTGAACTGAAAACCTAAATGCGTTTATGTACCTGTTGCATTTAGCACATCTCTCCTATTACTTGATCGCGCTCAGCACGGCCGACTTGCTGGTGTTGAGCGTTGTGCCGCTGCTGATCGTAGACTTGGGTCTGGGCTACTGGCCGTTCGATTGGTTGGTCTGCAAGTTGTTTTGGCTGATTGAAACCGTCAACAAGCTGTTGTCGATTGTCATTCTCACTGTCATGTCGGTGGACCGGTGCTTGGCCGTCTGCTGCCCGCACCGCTTTTCACAACTGCGCAGCCGTTCGGTCACAGCGCTGGTGGTTCTGACCAGTTTTCTGATCTGTCTGGCTGTGATGTGGCCTGCCGTGGTCTATAGCGATGTCTACTTGCTTGTAAGAAGCATTTTCTGCTTGGTCTGTCTGAACTTGGTTGCGTGCGTTTTCAGCAGCTGCCAGTCAATGCAAGTGTACCCACATTGGCCAAGTGCTCGATGGACCATGCGATGCCCAAATTGGTGCTGCAAAGCTTCATAATATCAGCCACAGTGGTCGGCTTTTTCTGTCCTGCTTTGATCATTGGTTTCGCCTACTGTAAACTGCTTATTGTCATCCGCAGACGATATGGCCAGGGCAATACATTGCGTACGATTTTTGCTGCTTTCAGATTTTGATCTGGTACCCATTTCCGTTTTAGCTGACAATCAAAAAGCGGTCGTTGTATCAGGCTACAGTGACCGTCCCAGCGTTACTGGCAAGATCTGTTGCTTTTGAAGCTCAGTTAGTTCTTTTCATCTGCAGTAGATTTTCAGTGACTCCACAGCGCTCGGCCGCAAACAGTCGTCGGCGTCGAAAGACTTACTTTGCAGTGTTGCGTGTGGTAGTGTTTCACTTCGTCTGTTGGACGCCGTACTGGTTACTGAACATGTTGCCACTGTTTCCCGCTCTGCACCTGAAGCTGTTCAACAACTACTCGGAGACAACTATGAACGTGCTTCTGTATATTCATCTCCTGCCCTATCTCAACTCATCAGCCAACTGGGTGTTCTACGCGTTGCTCAACAAGCAACTGCGGCAGACCGGGTTCAAATTGTTTACATGTAGCTCTTTCCGCGCACATAACCAGCCCACTTTGGCCTGAGCGCCTCTGCCACCACAAATGTATGTATAAAAGGTGATCTCAGATTTCTGTCAAAGCATGCATTCATCTTCAGGAAGCGCTCACAGGTTGGCACTGTCTGTGGTAGAAATCGAGACGTTGGCTCGCAAATGATGAGTCCTGCTCAGACGTGCGTAACTACCATGCCAAGCATATCACCTGCAGCACAGAGGACACCTCAGCTTGTGACACGTCCAGTTGCCCTTAAGATACTGCATAATTGACCCGTTTTTCCGCTGTTGGATAGCCATCAGTAAAATCAAGAATTAATAAAGAGAATGCTCCACTCGGCGGCATGGTCGTAGTTGCATAATTGCGCCAAAAGATGCATGCTAAAGTTGTTCAACCGGTTCCAAGTACACTAAATTTTAAGTAAGTTAAGTAATTTAATTTTAATTCTAAATTTTGGCTTTCGAATCATGCAAGAACCGCACAAACGGTGGTCTAGTTTCTGTACCCCTTAATTTTAGCCATTTCAACCTTTCATTGTATGCAACGTTTGCAATCATCCTAAATCGCATAATTTAGCTATCCAATGGATATTCACAGCTTGTATTAGATTTTAAACAATTAAATGAGCTGCATCTCCGTAACTCGCGCAATAGAAAATCAGCGGCGTTCGAACACGCGACCAAATTCTGAACTCTAAATTACGCGGCAGACACACGCGGCTCTTCTGAAACTGCATTTCTCTAATTCTCCATGAAATCAAGTGTGGTTTTTTGCGTAAATTATCGCATCCGGTCATGCTATCATCGTTTTAACATTAATTCTTCCTTGTAGCGCGAATTATTCAAATCTGTAGCCCATAACCAAAAATGGTACCAAACCCGCCATAGAAAAGTTCTTCGCAGGCGGCTGTTTTAAATCGCGTTTTTCTAATTTTTCATAAAATCAAGCGCGGTTTTTTGCGTACATTATCATGTCTGGTCATGTTATTGGCCGTCTTACAATATTTTTGTTGTAACGTGGATTACTCAAAACCGTAGGCCATACCAACCTTATCATTTCCAGCAAATTATGTCCTGCCTAGATCTGCACTCGGTAATACGAATGCACGTAGTTGCTAAATGGACAATTGAGGCGCCGCCGCGCTTTAAAAGTGTTGAACATCGAAGGTGAATATGGAGGCTAGAAAGTTGTGGATAAAATTGGTCTTGGTGATCGACGGCTGGCCTTAACAACCAATGACGCGCGGTGACGTCGACGAGTAGTTGCACTTTACAATATATTTTAGAACCAGTCAGCCGGTCGTCAGTTGCGTTGGAACGAGTTTTAGTCATAGTAGCAGCGTCTGTTAGTTTGCCTCCGCCGGCGGCGGCCGATCGAACGTTATGGTCGATGGACTGAAGGACTTCTACGCCGTTCTGGGACTGACTAAAACTGCCGAGTCGGAAGAGATAAAGAAGGCCTACCACAGACTGGCCTTGCGCTTCCATCCTGACAAAAATAACAGCTCCGAAGCTGAAGCCAAATTCAAGGAAATCGCAGAGGCCTATGAGGTGCTCTCCGACCCATCAAAGAAGCGGGAATACGACGTCAAACGCGGCAGCTACCGGCCGAGAACTTCGTCCGCCTACAAGTATGTATGATCAATGTCCCAACTAACCAGTCCCGGTCGAAGACAGGCCTACCTACAGCCTAAGGCAGAAGCCTAGAGCAGGCGAAGGGACAGGGTGCTTTGGGGTCCGAGTTAGACATCGGCAAAGGGGGACTGAGTGGGATTGGCCTCCTCAGGCTGCCACCTGCTGTACCTCCTCAGAAATGTCTTAAAAGAACGTATACGTATAACATTATTTTACACTATTTCAACAAAAAAATTAGCTAAAAATAAGACTTCTTAGCTTACCATCTTCCCATTACGTAGCTCTCCGTTAGCCCAGGATTTCAAAATGTTACACCCTCATCCGAAGTGCTAGCCCATGTCTGGTCTGAGCCAAAATTTCATCTACTTACAGTACATCGTGCGGGGTTCATTAAATATCTGAATTTCGGGCGCTAATAAATGGTTTAGAGCTAAAAGATCACTTATTTACAGTCGGCTTCAGCAATTAAACTGTCTGGAATCATAAAAACTAAATAGTAAAATCGGAATGGGGTTGGAAAGAGATACCACACCACAACCACATGCTTTATGCACTTCACTCAATATCGCAACCAGAAACTTGTCGAGCGGCCGGACCGTAGCGTAAAGTAGACTAGGCAGTGCCTATTGACACAGGCGTCTGTATTTATTTATAATTTCAGCCGTCGCGATTACTTCAAGCCGCATTACGGAGGGGACGCCGCTTTTGCGCACAGTCGCACTCGCAGCTGGCACGACCCGTTCGCCGAGCCGGACCCGTTCAACTGGGCAGGTGCCTTCTACTCCGCCTCACCCCCTCGCACACGCAGACAGGTCACCCCCACCAGACACGAGGTGCACCTGGAACTGGAAGAATTCTACAGAGGCTGCGACAAGAAACTCAAAGTACCACGACAAGTGCTGCACGACAACAGACTGACCACTTTTCTGGAAACTGTTACATTGGAATTTCACGTCAAACCTGGCTGGAAGGATGGAAAGACAGTGGTCTTCCCTTTTCAGGTTCGCTCAGAATTAACGGAACAATTATTCCGTTTAGCTCGGCTGAAAACTTTTAACTTTAAACTTTTAGCTTGTAAACTTTTGACTGAAAACTGAAAAGTTTAGAACTTCCAAAGGCTGCTGTGTCTTTTCTGTTTGCTCTGTAAATTGGTCCAGCGTTAATTTCTTGTAACTTCAATCGCCATCGAATTAGCATAGAAAATGTGAGGCTTTTAGCTTAACTTACGCCTGTTAAAAAATAAGCAATCTGGCGGTTCTTTTTGTGCATAACTTCTTATGGAGGCGTCGGAGCGACTTGGGCCTTAGGACCAAAGTTGTAGAGGAACTCGAGCTCCGGTCTGCGGGTTGTTTAAAAATGTAAAAATTGAAGAAATCGCTTCACAAAATT
This sequence comes from Sabatieria punctata, assembly GCA_030248155.1. NCBI lineage: Eukaryota > Metazoa > Nematoda > Chromadorea > Araeolaimida > Comesomatidae > Sabatieria > Sabatieria punctata. The sequence continues at coordinate 48,412 of JASANB010002716.1, forward strand.
TGTAAAAGATTGCTGACTTCGTAAGAGAGTAAAAATTATTTATGTTTTACGATTGATTAAGACAGTGGGTACCATTTTGCAGGGCGACCAAGCTCCAGGCCTAGTCAGCGGAGACGTAGTATTTGTTCTGCGCGAGAAAACCCATCCGTACTTCAAGCGGGAAGGGCTGGACGTACGGTACAAGGTGCCGGTGTCGCTTAAAGCAGCCTTGTGTGGCACCACGCTAGAGATCCCCACACTGGACCACAGCTCGCACACTTTGAAAGTGGAGGAAGTGATCAGACCGCCAACGATTCGAAGACTGGAACGGATGGGCATGCCTTCTCCGGACGACCCCGACGTGAAGGGCGATTTGATTGTGGACTTTGAAATAAAGTTTCCCACTCATTTGGACAAGGCTGTGAAAGAAATCCTCAACGATCTGCTGCCTGATTAATCTGCACGCCTTATTCTCGGTGCTTTAACTGTATAAAGTTTTCTATGCAACAAGACTGAACATCTGTAACGTTCTAGACTGCCGCGTACACCTTGCAATCAATCGTCACATAAAATTTGTAGTAGATATTCCAAAAAGTTAAAATTACAGGGTGTTCCAGAATTAACTAGCCCAAAAAATCTCAATATCTCGACAATGGATTTATGAAAAAATTTGAAGTTTTAATATGTTTTAGGTAATAATCTGAAAGTTTTGCAAACAAAAAATGTTAGGATTTCATCACAAATGCAGCAAAAATTCGTTCAATAAAGATCCCCGATCTGATACATTGTGACTTTTTGCTCTGGCGGCGACATTTGAAGGAACAAGTGTACGGGAAGTGAAAGAAGGATGAGAATGAGCTGGAGAATGGAATCAGAGAAACCTGTGCGTCTGTGTCTCAGTTCAACATCAAGAGAGCACTATTTAATTTCGAGGCGTTGGTGAGTAGGGCTGTATACGGAAAAGAGTTGAGTTTTCAAATAACGCAATTAGACATTGTTGACAACGGCGCGGTGGCCGTTCTAATAATGGTGGCCATGGCAACCAAAGCACTCGACTAGTGTCTGCGAGGAGCTGAAGACTGCCGATCAGCTAAATGTACGTCCAACACCGGGAAATAGTGATCGGAGGCGGTACCGCTTCCTGCGCGCACCGCAACCTCACTGTCTACTACAACGAGGGCAAAAACCTCACCTATGCTGCTATCGCTCATAGAGGACAGGTACGACTTCTCTGATTTGGACTGCTTCTGCGGTTATCATCCACAGTCTGTAAGTTTGAAGCCTAAAAGCGCATGTTACCAGATTCAGATTAGATCAGAGCGCATGTTTCAGATTAGCACGCTGCTGTCCCCTCCCAATCCGGAACTCCGGCCAATAAATATAGAGGCTTGTGCTAGGAACACAAGCTAGGATCCGTCAAAAAACAACCGAGCAGATTTTTCGCTAGCAACCGTAAATCTCAATCGATTTAGGTAAATTTGTTTCAGTGAAAGAGAAATAAATTCTTGAATGATTGCTGAAATGGTCAGTTTCGTCAGTCAGTCAAATTAGTTCCCGATAGATTTGCTCTCAAAGTGAAAACAATAATTTTGGCAATGAGTAAGAGAGATAAAAAACAACCCAGCAGATTTTTCGCTGTAGCAACCGTAAATCTCAACGGATTAGAAAATCAATATTTTTTGAATGAAAAACAGATAAATTCTTAAGATTGGAGAAATTTTTATTCACATACTCTGCTTAGTTCCGTTTATTGTGAAACGTGATGGAATTCCTCTTGTTCACAGCCAAAATCACTGTTATGACTTTGAGGGCAAATATCTCAGGAACTAAGCAGCGAATTTTAACAGTAAATTTCATCAATCTTTCAACCATTTATTTATCTTTCATTCCAAAAGATTCATTCAAATCGCTTGAGATTTGCAGTTGCTAGAGCAAAAGGTCTGCTGGGTATTTTTTCTTAACGGACCCTGTATAAAGGCAGTTTGCGAAATGAGAGGTGGTTTCCGGCGGTTGAGGGAATTTTTCAAAAATGTAAACTATACTTGTAAATTTTCGTGTTGAGACCCCTCAGACTATATCAATTACCTTAAATGTGACGCAAACAGGTCGAGAGGCAATATTGAGTGGATTGCGTAGAGATATAGGTGTAATTTTCAGCTGAACACAGTGTCGTGGGACCCGAAAATCGAGGGCATGGCCAATGACCAAATTCTGATCAAGGAGCCGGACGGCAGTTCCAGACAGATGGCGGTCATCCAGGCCAAGTACTGCTGGACCAAGAGCAAAAGCACCCCTCTGCTTGTTGTCTGCACCAATTTTGGAGTTGGGGTGAGCGGCGATTCTCCATTGAACTATGACATTTTTCTATTAGCATTCAGATATACGAGACCAATGGCTCGGCGGTTTTGTGCTGGAAATCGCTCGGCACTGCGGACGGTAAGACAGGTTTGTTGTTTGAGTTCCCAAAACTACCATGCGCGGTTTAGAGAACTTTCGCTTCACAAGGGGAATCACTCAAACCGGCACCTATATCCTAGTCGGTACGGGAAGCTAGTACAGATTTTTTGTCGGAATTAACGCTTTATATTCACGCAGGCTCACACACCGGAGAAGTGTTGGTGTTCGATGCGCAAGAGAACGGCGTAAAGCTGAAAACGACGCTCAAAGAACATTCGGCGCCCGTAGTCGACACTGCCTCCGATCTGGCCGGAGAAACGGTACTGACTGCCTCGGCCGATGGAGTGATCGTAATCTATGACAACAAACTGGCCACAGTCCAGAAGATCAGCACAGGGTATGACATTTATGCTCTGCAACGTATCCAGCGAGTAGGGTGGCTAAGTGAAGCCTATACTCAGAATCCATTGTATATGCGCTTCTGAAAGAAAGCTAATTCTTTAAAGTTTCTCTGTACCAGCGACCCAACCAAACCAGGCCTCTTCAGAATTTTTCACCCCCTTGCAAAATCCTGGCTACGCCAATAACGAAGCCGTTTGGAAGACTACATATAAATTGAAAGAAACATGAAAAAGTTAGGTACAGTATGAGCGTGCAGTGGCGTACTACTTGGGGGAATCGACTCCGTACCTTTGGATTCCAGTACAATGCACTAAAGGCAGGTTTATACTGTACTGTACTGTACTTCTACCACCCTGATAGCACTGGCACTCTCTCTGTTAGGGATGCGCTCGGGCCGGAATTTTCGGCTCGCTTATTTCGGTAAAATAATCGGCTGGGTTCAAATGAGCCAAATTTAGCACTTTTCGGCCCTTTTTCATAGTTTTTCCTTATTGAAACTCATCTTTGATCTACGGTTGGACGCATATATGCAATATGCAATATCAAACAATGCATATATGCATGGTTTTTGGCATGCATATATGCATATGCAATATCATATGCATGCAAAATTCCAATATGCAATAGTCATATGCAAATTGACCTTGATATCAAAATTTTGCATATTTTTAGTTTGCATATTTTTGTCAAAGGTGTCGCCGACTTTTCGTGCTGAATACTTGTGTTCTGACGAACGTTAAACGATTCAAATACAGTGTTGGCCATAAAAAAGACCGCCTGGCCTTTTTCGAGTTTTTTGAATAATTTCAAATGGCCGCCATTCTGTCAATTTTCAACCGAACGAAAAGATTTTGGCACGATTATTATTTATTGTTAATAGTTTGTTTTGGCCAAATCCTAGCCTGCTTGCCTTCTATAGCCTCGAGTTGTGCCCTTCCGAAATCAACAGATGGGAAAGATCCGATGAAGGGTTTGTGAGATATTTACGTTCTAAATTGACGTCTGAAAATTCGGGCCAGTTCATTTCGGAAGGGCATTACTCCGGGCTATAGAAGGATAGCAGGCTAGGACTTGGCCAAAAACAAACTCTTAACAAATAATAAAAATCATGCCAAAAATCTTTTCATTCGGTTGAAAATTGCCGGAATAACGGCCATTTGAAATTATTGGAAAAACTCAAAAAATGGCCAGGCGGTCTTTTTTGGCCAACACTGTAGTTGTTTTATCTATTTGGCGCGGAGAAATCCATAAAATACTCCTCCAAAAAGTACAAATTTCAAAGAGGGCTAGTTTGGCCGATTTCTGGTTTTGAGCTGAGCAAAAATGAAAGAGTTTGTTTAGCGAATTTGCGAATTTCTGCAAGCACCTTATTGCTGCATTAATATCCGGAATTTTTAGCACAATCGTTCAAACTAAAGGTTACACAAGGAACATCCCAAAACAGCCAAACAGACTGGATTTATATGTTTAGGATAGTCTTTTCATCAAGTTAAAAATATACAGGGTGCGTAAAAAAAACAACCCAGCAGATCTTTTGCTGTAGCAACCGCAAATCTCAACCGATTTGAATCAATCCTGCTATAAATGAAAGATAAATAAATTCTTGAACGATTGGTGTAGCCTTTATTAAGATGCGTTGCTTAGTTCCTGAGATAATTGCTTTCAAAATCAAAACAGAGATTTTGGCAGTGAACAACAGAGATTAAAACAACCCAGCAGATTTTTTACTGTAGCAAAGCAACCGCAAATCTCAACCGATTTCAGTGAGTCCTATTTTATATGAAAGATAAATTAATTCTTGAAAGATGGGTGAAGCTTTTATTAAGATACGATGCTCAGTTCCTGAGATATTTGCACTCAAAGTCAAAACAGATTTTGGCTATGAACAAGAGCGATTTTTATTATTCTGTTGCACTTCATAATAAAACCGATTCCTACTGCTCAGAGCTAACGCAACGAGGTTTTTCTGGTGCCACACATGCTTAGTTACTTCATTTGTAAAAGTCTTGTTGCCCCTCAGCAGTAGGAATCCGTTTTGTTGTGAAGTGCAACGGAATCGCTCTTGTTCACTGCCAAAATCTCTGTTTTGAGTTTGAAGGACAATATCTCAGGAACTAAGCATCGTATCTTAATAGGGCCTTCACCAGTCTTTCAAGAATATATTTATCTTTCATTTAAAGCAGGATTCATTCAAATCGGTTGAGATTTGCGGTTGCTACAGCAAAAACTCTGCTGGGTTGTTTTTTTGACACACCCTGTAAAATCAAAAACAAAAAGCCCTTGAGGCAGTTTATACTGTAAATCTGTACTATACCGAGCTCAAAGCTTCTCTTTCCACTTGCAGAATGGAGATGAATGGCTTGAGACTCTAAACTCAACTCGCAAAGAATGGAAATATCAACTGAGATTTTTCAAATTTTGAATTTCATGAGCTTTTTATGAGCTGGTCTTTCATGCCAAACTGTGTTTCCCTCTTGCTTTTCCAGATGAGGTCTGTATCTGTAAAATAGGTATGCCTAACAAATGCTAAAGATTGCATAGACATTCCAACCTAACGCGAAATGCTTGGAAAACGTCCAGTTATCGATTTCAAGTCGCCATGGTAAAATATGCAAATATGCAAAAAATATGTACATATCTCATTTTTGCATGCATATGATATATGCAATATCAATATGCACTAGAGATTGCGTGCATATATTCATATGCAATATCATATGCATCCCAAAAACCCGATATCAGCCAACCATACTTTGATCTTTAGATGATATACATTGTTGGCTAAAAAAAGACCGCCTGGTCATTAACGCCGGTTAAAATCTGGTGGATTTTTACTTTCAGTCAAGGTGAAAAATTAGCATTCTCAAAAAGGAGTGTGTTATCCCTTGCACAGAAAGCAGGGTTATGCAAACTAGTGGGGTCGCGGATTACAATCGCCTCAGCTAAGACAACACAATGAACGCATTAATTAGGCCATACAACCGTGCTTTATATTTAGAGGGCACCACCCTCATTTTTGACAATGTTAATTTTTCGCCTTGACTGAAAGTAAAAATCCGCTAGATTTTAATGCCTTGTGTTAGAAAGCTGAGCTCTTCAGTTTCTTAAGTCGATATAAAGATTGGTTAAGCTGCAAAATTTGGGAAAGATCTGATGAATGGTTCGTGAGACATTTACGTTCAAATTTGACGCCTGAAAATTCGGGTCCGTTGATTTCGGAAGGGCATAACTCGAGGCTATAGAAGGCTACCAGGCTAGGACTTGGCCAAAACAAAGTCATAACAAATAATAATAATCGTGCCGTGCCAAAAATCTTTTAATTCGGTTGAAAATTGACAGAACGGCGGCCATTTGAAATCATTCAGAAAACTCGAAAAAAGGCCAGGCCGACTTTTTTATGGCCAGCACTGTATATACACACGATATTTTTCTAACAAAATCAAAGAAAACGGGATCGAAAATTCGTTAATTTGTCATAATATTGGAGCATAACCTTAAAAGAACACAATTATATTGAACTATACTGAAATCGCAAGAAAATATACAAAAATTCTCTGTATTTTAAAACACAAATTTTTAGAAATTCGATCCGACCTGCCAGCCTCTACTCTCTGTCACCCACTCAACACTTAGGTAGACGGCAAAGAGCCAGTCGGTTCGGTTGATACCAACCCGTGTCTCAGTCGGTTTCCCAGTCTGCCCGAGTCTAAATTGCGCCATTGGAAGCGATTTGGAACAGCCAGCCCTTACTCTAGGGACCGGCAACGGCGGCCATTTTTGCGCCGCTCCGCGTGCCTAATTTTCTTCGCGCGTTTTCACCACATTGGTGGCGCGTGGGTCAAAATCATCTTTTTTTAAAAAATGCGGCTAGAAAAGCGCGTTCTTTTTTGATGGTTATTTGTTTTGATTATTTTAACATAACTATTCACCCAAATCGCCTTGGTATACGCTAAGCTGCGGTTGTTTTTGGCTAAAATAAGCGGAAAAACAGCGTCAGTGTAAAAAAAAGTTTATGATCTCAAAAGGTGCGCCCGACGGTATTAAAGAGGCTTTGATTATCTTTTGTTTGAGCCATTTATTTTCGGCATCGATGCAGCCAAAGATCCCGGAAATCAGATTGAAATTTTACATGGTTAAGCATAGGCAGAATCGGTATTTTTTCAGAAAACGAAAGTTTGCTCTAAAACAAAGAACAAATAAAAAAGGTGCGCCCGCTTAAATTTTAGTTTAGGTGTTGCTCTTACTAAAATCACTCAGATTTGGCGTCCTAGGTTCGTAAAAGATCCCGGAAATTGGGTTAAAGTTGATGAGGTCGTTAAAATTAGGGGGTATCGAATATGAACGTATTGGAAATCCTGAGCAGCCCAAAGCCAATGGTTTTTATTTTGCTTCTTTACAATTCTTTAGTAGTTTTGCGTCTCTGCTAATCAATATAAGGTGAATCCTGCTCAGGCTTAACGTGTGTAGTCAATAAATATGGTACAAAAGCGGAAAAACCTGTAATCGCTTATTCGATTTAAATTCATATAATTCGTTTTCATTTATATGTCAGTGGAATTCCTTTAAATTTTCAGCGTTTATTCATAAGTGTTAAAGATATGTTTTGCCCAAATTTGAGTTGCATATTCCAACGCAAACAGGCACGGAAGGTAATCCAGTAACGAACGAAAGTCGGATAGGGTTAGGTGTAGCTGGGGGGGAATCAGGGAAGGTCAGAAATGGACTAGATATTAATTAATTAACTTTCTTATGACTATTGCCCTATACTGATGCATACCCCTAGGGGTATTTTTATATTTGGAAAACAAGCCCTCAGGAGCGTGCCCTGTACTGATGCGTCTAGGGTATTTTTATATTTGGAAAACAGGCCCTCCGGAGCGTGCCTATGTATACTGATGCGTCCCTCCAGGGGTATTTTTATATTTGGAAAACAGCCATACATGGGGGTATGGAGACCTCGGGGGTCCAAAAAAGGCCAAAAAACGCCTATTTTGCCTTAAATAAGCGAAAATTTTCTCCGTCTGGGAGGGGGGTGGGGAGGGGGTATGGCCGGCCGAGGGGGATATTGGCCGGCGAGGGGTATACCCCCACACCCCCGGCTCATGTATGAAAACAGGCCCCCCCGGGGCTTGCCCTATATGTTGATGTAGTCAGAAAAGGGCTAGCATTTCGGCTGATGGGGGGGTAGAATTTTCAATTCCTGAGGGGGGTAGGAGCGCCGGATGGGGGGCTGAGGGGGTGGTAAGCCAAAAAGTCCGATTTTTGGCGAAAATCAGGGTTTTTTGGCTTATTTTTCATTGAAATAAGTTAAAATTAGCTATTCTGAGCTCACTTACGCCTATTCCAGGCATATTTTTATCATAATTTTCTATACAAAATTCTTCCCAAAAATTCCTGATGGGGGTAGCGGCCGGCTGATGGGGGGTAGATCAGAGTCTGATGGGGGGCCAACCCCCCTCAGCCCCCCCCCTTTGCCCATGTCTGGATGTAGTGATCATTAGACTCGCCAGGCGAAGGGCTTTCAAATGATATACAACATAATGACCATTTTGGGCGATTTTGGAATTTTTCCAAAAATAATCGATAATCGATATTTATCGATAAATCATGTTAATTTATAATTAATTATGATCATTAAAAAAAATTAATTTTTGTTTGCGATCGGTTCCTGATTCCCCCCGCGCTACACCTGATCCGGAATTTCTCACCAAAGTACAAATCGGAGGAAGTAGGGGGGCCAATCGGGGGGGGGGGGGCGGAATATTTCGGGTGGGGGGCAGACCACCTGTTGCATGTATTGTAGCACCTCATCCTTGTCTGAAACTGTAAAAAATTGTGCCAGAAACATCGGAGAGGGAGAGTGGAAAAGATCGTTTTGGTGGGGGGGGGGTGTGCTCCCCTATCGGGGGGAGGGGTTTGGCCCAAGTCGGTGAGAGGGGAGCAGAACACCAGCCCCGTTGTTACATATAGAAATGTACCTGGAAAACAGGAATACCAGTTCACACTCTACTATTCAGTTCTAGTTCGAGCTACCAAGGTGTTAGTTCGGTATATAAAGGTGATAGACGCAGTCCTACAGTCTTGGTATATAAAAAATGTAAAAGAAAATCGCATTGCGATTAGAATGACACTGGTCCCATCAAAATCGGCGCAGGGGTTTACGAGTGACAGTCTGATAAAGCACATCGGTCATATCGGTATGCACGCTGCGGTCAACTTTCTAGGAAGAAAAGGTGGCACGCTGGGTGACGCAGTTAAACGGTCATAACTCGCTTATTATCCAACCAATTTCGTTCCGGTTTGTTTTGTTAGACTGCATAAAGTGTGCTCTTTTCAATTCTGAAGCCGAATTTCGCCTAGGAGCATTTTGAATTTTCGCGTGCCGGTCCCTACTTACTCTGGTTTGTTGCAGCCAACCGCTAAACTGTGTGGCGGTTTCGCGCAAGTTCGTGTTTGCGGCCACCGTTCTAGGACAGCTGTTCGTCTACTCGGCCAAGACCGGCGAGATAGCAGGCGAAATTGGAGCTCACGCCAGAAACATCACCTCTATCGATGTGGCCAACGAAGCCAGAATGGTTGGTTTTCACTACGCAGTGCCCACTTTTAACTGGAGTGTAGAGTAGAGGCTAGCCACCATCGCCGCGTTTGCAAGTAGTGATGTAAACGAGACAGAAACACCGAGACCCTAGAATTGAAAAATACCGAGAATATCGAGAACGCATTGTCTGAGATCTTATCATTGTAATGCATTTTCTTTCACTTTTCTCTATGGCTATTTGGTTCAGTGCATGTATACTATGCCTTATAATTTGAGTACAATTTCTCAAAAAATTTGATCAAGAAACAAACAATTATGATACTGTCAAATAATAAGTTAGCAAAATCAAATATCAATTAAAATTAACCAAGGTTGTGAGATCAGAACAGTAGAAAAATGCTAAACAAGTTTAATCAAAACCTGTTTTGGAAGGTGTTCGACTTTTTTTGCACAGTTTTAGCCGTAAATTCCAAAAAAGTAGCGGTCTCCGTATTTCTCAGTATTTGGATACCGAGATCTCAAATAACAAACTGAGACAGAAAAATACCGAGAATTCTCGGTATTTCTCGAATTACCGAGATTTCTGGTACATCACTATTTGCAAGCAGTTCTTGGGCCAATTTTGGTACTGAAAAATGACTAAAAAACAGCAATATTCTCAGTTGTGTTTTTGCTTGGACAGGTTTGCCTCTCCGCTCCCTAAAGTTTTGGCTACAATGTATTTACCCGCCTATCGGCCTCAACCCCTTCGTAAAGTAAAGGTGAACGCCTGAAGAAATTGTAGATAATGACCACGAGCGAAGACTCATTCGTGCGCGTCTGGAAATTCTATACCAAAACGCCGGAGAACGAGGACACATTTGAAGTATGTTTCGGGCTCTCAATGCTTCCGAATCATGTCAGGTCAGAAATGAGATAGTTATGATTGTACTTTAGATAGATTGCAAGTGGAGTCAGAGTGTGGAGAACGCTCCGTTGGTCGGTGGCATATTCAGCGATCTGAGAGGAGACGGACTGATGGTGACCGGGTTCGACTTCAACACCATCACCTACTTCAAACAGCCGAAGGAAAAGAAATAGCTCGCTCTCTGTCTTGCTACACACACAGTCTCCAATCTTAGTCTGTCTTACAGTATTGTGCTTTTGAGTATTTGCCGTTTACTGACCCAGAGAGCTCTCATGTTTTGTTTGCATATGTTAGGAGTGAACTTACAATAATTGTTGGTACTACTGTAAAACTTCAAATGGAAGTCCGGGTTTCTGTTCCTTCGTGAGTCCTCTGAGCAGGCCCAGTATTGGAGCAGTTGCATTATTTCATATGAACCCGGTATTGGAGAGTGTGGGCTTCTGTCAGCAATTGATGAACTTATGCTACGCATCTGATCTCAATATCGATCGATATTCGATATCGATCTTTATAATTGTACAAGAAAATTTCAAAAAGAACTGCTCTCGCCGTTTATCAGTTAAGCACTGATGCAATCAACGATCTGATATCAAATGAGTAGAGAATCACAGAAAAGTCAGTGGCACTTCTGAAACGAAGGACGTCACGAGATTCAGCAACCCGCTTCGATAAGATAAAACTGTTCAATCCTATAAATTCGGAAGGAAAATTTTGCTTTGACTCTAAACGTTCCCCCTCCATAAGCCCTGTGCAAATCGAGACAGCGAAATTCGGACGTTAGACTCCTTTTTCTCATCAAAAACTGATCTAGAATATTAATTCTATTCTATAAGTGATTTTGAATGTTTTTTGAAAAGGAAAAAGGCCATTGGAACAGCTACAAAATCATATGTGAGTCGGGACCAAACATACCGGAGAGTGCTGCATAGGGTACCCCTACAGATAGCGTACCCGGGGTACACTAACTGGCACTTAGTGCCGGATTGTGTACCCGGGGTACACTAATTGGTGACAAGTTTCATGTCATGGGTGTCCAAAATTTCTAACGTTATGGTAGCTTTAATGCAGGTCTATGTATATTTTTGCTCATTTTCAATCGTTTTTACTGCCATAAAACTCACAAGAATGAAAACTTTGACCAACCACTCTCATTTTCATGGCAGAAACAGTAATCTGGATTGGAAAATTGCATTTTTGCTCAGAAATCGTGAAAACAAGTAGTTTAACATGATTTCGCTAAGTGCCAGTTAGTGTACCGGGTACACTAACAGGATCTGATTTTTGTTGCGGAAAATGCTAAGTGCTGGTTAGTGTACCCGGGTACCCAATGCAGCACTCTCCGTCCGGTACGTAGCTTAAGAAACGATTGAAGGGTGATCGTTTGAATGGAGAGCCACCAGAAAATGAGCCCGAAAATGTCTGTCGAGCCAACCAACTTTGATGTTGCTGTGCTGGTGGCCGTGCATGCATCGTTGGTCTTCGATTGAGCTCTATTTTAACAGATATTAAAATATCAGCCAGATCCGTGAGATGACCCTGCTTGTCTGGTTTCTTCGGCACCTTAGCTGACTTTCTCGTGAAATGCATCTTAATTGTTTGATTTTACTCGATAGCATTGCTTCCTGAAAATTTCATACAACACAGCCAGTGCTTCCGATAAAATATGGATTGTGAATTTGCACACAGAGCAGTATATGCAACAGAACTATTGATAGGTACAGTAGATACGTATCCTTATAAAAAAACAACAAAATACAGTAATGCTTTGAACTGTCGGAGAAAATTCACCAGTGAGCCAGTGACGTAACCGAGGATTCAGCAACAATTTGCAAAATTTTGAAGAGGCCTGGTTGGTTGGCTAAATCGAGCAAATCTGTAACTTTCTGAGAACACTTACTGTATGGCAGAGAGGAAACAGAAACGAACAACACTTGCAGGTGGTATACAGTAATCTTTAACTAACTACATGTACTTTGATAGGTCAATTGCTTTCCACCTACTATGTTTAAAAGCCAACTTGCGTTGTGCTTGTTGAAAATGTTTTAAAAAAAACAGACAGCAAACAGTGCACCAGAAAGCTAAAAGCCTGACACAAGGTCACTGCACTGGTCACTCCACTGAAATGACAGGTATTTCTTTGGGTTACTGTTTTTAACACATTGTGGTACGTGCAAAGGTGGTTAAGCGTGAGGTGTGGCCAGGGAACCTCTGGTTCCACGCTTGTTTCTGCTGTGCCCGGTGAGGCTTTTGGGTTTGACGCTGCTGGCCGGTTTGTGGCTCTGCTGATCGATGGCCGCTTGCGTCAGCTCCTTGCACTTGAAAAAGTAGCGTATACCGAGTCTGAGATCGCTGTGTCGGAACGAGTACAAGAACAAATTGGCCAATTTGTTCATGTTCTGGATGATATAAGAAGAGGAGATGAACTGAGAGGCCAGCGACACGTCCATCAGCTGCGGCAAGATAGCGTTGAAGAACATGGGCACAATATAGAAAAAGAAAGTCAGGGTGCTGGACAGACCGAGCGTGACCGTCAAGCGCATCTGCTGTTTCGTGTACTTCTGGTTCTCCTGCGTGCCCCCGGGACCGTTCTGGTGACGCCAGGCATAGACCAGCACCACCAGCACATACAGCGCCACACTCAACAGACTCAGCACCACGCGATAGTAGTAGTGAAAGGCGTAGTAGCCGTCGTCGATAGCGAAGTTGGTGAAACAGATAGCCGGTCGCTCGGGCTCAGTGTGCTGAAAACTGGTGTAGAGACAGTAAAGCAGAAAGAGCGACCCGGTGCCCCATGCAAGCAAGACCATGCAGATACCGTACTCCCGGCGCACCGAGAAGTGCCAGATTGGCAAGGCAACAGCGATCAACCGGTCTACGCTGATTGCCACAAAGGTCGGGTCGGTGATGTGGTTGATGACGATCCAGATGGCGTTCCACGGGGTCAGCAGACAGTCCCAGCGACTGACCGGCAGGTGGGCGGTGTTGGCGAAAATTAGCATATTGCGCCCTGTGCCGCCCACCATCGCAGCCACCCCGTCGAAACAGTCGATGCAGGCGAGAGCGCAGGGCAACGCGTAGGACTTGTTTTGCCGCAAAACCCGGTAGCGCAGGATTGTGAGCATGATGAGCGCGTTGAAGGAAAAGAGCAGCACTCCTTGGAGCACGTAGACCCAAAGACGCCCTACCAGGAAGGCAAACGGGCTCTCGCTTGGGCTCTGGGTACCGTTGACAGCCATCGGAAAGTGAAAAGTAATTCTGAACTCGAAATCTTGGCTATTTATAGAGGTTTGTGATAAGCGCTTTGGGCGCTAGTCCATTTGGATCGTTCGTCCGAAGACAATGGACAGGTAGAAACTTGGTTCTAGGCTGCGGATGCTTCTTCGTCGGTGCTAATGTGCTTTAATGGCCAGCCATTATGGTTGAGAAGACGAACGTCAGAAGTTAGAATGCGCAGCCCAGAGCGGTTTGTCAAGCAAGCAAATGACTAATGCTGCAATGCACAAGTTACATTGCAATTATGGTAGCTTTTCTCAGGTCTAATAGCCGATTCGCGATGCGGGTAATTATAATCCAAGTTTCAAAAGAGGAAAACTCGAAAAACGGACTTTAACTTACACTCAACTCATAGGTTAGCATCGTTTGGGCTGGCTGAGCGCGCTTTATTAGCTACCGTACATTTAGCCACAGCGCAGATTATTTTATTAGCTACATACGCTTCATACGATAAATTTTGCGGCGACCCGACCCGATAGGTTTCAGAGAAGACAATCAAATGACCGAAAATTATTGATCCGTTTACAAATACTGGAATTTAGAGTTGAAAATCAAGGTTTTAGAGTGCTTTTACTTTAAGACTCTTTGTTAGGTGTAGCTGGGGGGGGGGGAAATCAGGGAATGTCAGAAATCGACTTTATATCAATTAATTTCGGACTACAATCGGAAACTTGAAGAAAATCCTGGTTTTTCCTACCAGAAATTTCGTACTCACATTTGCTGACAAATTGCTAAGATAAAACAGGAATTGCTTAGGCAAAATATAACAAAAAGTGAGCGTGCTGTACATATATTTTTATTCTTTTGTTAGCAGGCCATGTGGATACAGCCAAACTCATGATTGACAGGAGAAGGCAGTTCTATTAACTCCTTGTAACACACATGTTGCCATATGGCAACATGATAGATCCGGAAAATGATATGTCCCGAGGTGAAAAATGAGATCACGTACTTTCCAAAATGAGATGTCAGCGAAAATACGGAGATATCCGTCCATCTATCATTTTTGATCTAAGGACAACTCATTTTTTTTAGGGATATGTCATTAATCGGCGTGATATGTCATTGCTTGGTTATGACTTGTCATCGTTCAGTACCTGCCCCGGCACGCCCGGGCGTGTTCGCTGATGTCCTCATGACGTCATTAGGTTATTTTTTGCTGCGCAATAGAATAGGCGTGTGTTGCACGTTTCCTGTGCAGTTTTTTGTGCCAGAAACAGCTAGAAAAACTGCTAGACTAAGGAGAAGCGTCAAATAGTGAAGCAGAAAGAGGTATTTTTATTTTCTCCCTCCAAAATCTCTTTCTTTTTGTGGGAAAAATAATCGAATGCTGGGTTCTTCTACTGTAAATGTAGTTTTGAATCCCGGTTTAAAGTGTCAGCCCTGAATTTTGTTCGTAAGAGGCCTCTGTTACTTTTGGGAGGGCGCAGCGTTTTAGAATTGCTGGAATCGCCTCGTTCTAGGTAGGTAACTATTAATCAATTATTATTCGTCGTCCCTAAATAAATTAATTATCCGTCACGTTCTGTTCGTTAGGGCTTAACTGACTTTTAGGGGTCCCTCCACTATAGGTAGGGTATATTAATTAATCACTATTATCTTTATTATTACTATATTATTGTTTATTAATTAATTAGGGGTCTTGTATTGTGCCCCTTTAATTGATGATTCCCTATAATATGATGATAAAGCCCTAACGGCAAAAGTTAACAATCTGCGTCCCGCAGTGGCCGGCCAAATCGAGAATTGCTCTGGTCGTCGCATACACCCTATACTGATGGGTCTCTAGGGGTATTTTTATGTTTGGAAAACAGGCCCTCCGCAGTGTGCCCTATCGATATGTGTTGTTTAGTGAGTACAGAAGAATTTATGAGCTAAGATGAAAACCTGGAAGTACTCAATTTAATTAGTCGGTAACGTGTTATTTATTAGTTATATTGAAAAAACCTGTTATCATTAGACTCCTGATGAATAGAGCTTTCAAACAATATATTATATGCAAGGGTTCGGTGCCGTTGAAAATTTTGGAATTTTGCCAAAAAATAATCGACAATCAAGAAAAATCGATAGGGGTAGTCCAAAAATATCGAATATAATTTAGTCAACTGAAACGGTAGCAAATTGAAATTTTTGTAAGGTACCCTAAAAGACATATTTGCCTCCATTAGCTTTACTTAGCTAATGTTAAATTCTGCAGAGTACTTTATGCCATGTCACTTTGGGGCGAGGAAGAGGGAGTGGTAATGGCAACGCCGGATCGCGAGCGGAATCAGGATGACGATGGGGTGACTACCAGCACCAGGTCAGAGAGGACCCCCTCTCTGTTCGAAGACAATGAGGACGATGTCGAGAGCACTGCCGCCGCTTATGAGCCGCCGTTGGACAGTGAAGGTTGGTTCCAGTTAATCATTTTAGGGCCGGGGGACTTTGGGGGTTACCCCTCCCGCTCTTTTTGCTGGCAATATCCCCAAATGGCCACCATTCCGGATTTTCCGACCCATGAATGATTTGACTAAAACAGGGAATTATTAATTAGAAAAAATGTTACTTGGAAAAATAGGGAATCGTTCCCAAAAATATTTGATATTCTGCACTTTTTTGTCGAAATTGCGGTAAAATTCAACGATCTGGGTCCTCAGTGGCCGGCCAAATCGATAATTGGTCTGGCTGACGCATCAGTATAAGGTGCGCACCAGAGGGTCTGTTTTCCAAATATAAAAATACCCCTACCGGCCCAATTAGTATAGGGCACGCTTGTAGGACCTGTTTTCCAAATAAAAATATTGCTTCAGATGCGCCACTACAGAACGCTCCCGGGAGCTGAGCGAGGTGCGGCCGGTAACGGAGCCGGAGGAGGCGTGGCAGGAGCCGGTAGTGGAGGAACGGCATGGGACAACGGAGCCGAAGGAGGCGCAGCAGGGGGCGGCGGAGGAACCGGCAACACCGAAGGCAAGCCCGGTCGAGGGGACAACAAGGACAAAAAGCCGGCCAACCGAACTGAAATGCAGGTCAGTTTAGTTACTTTTTTGTAAGCTTTTTTACACCCAAGCTGAAGGAAATTAGCCCCAGTAGGCATCGAAATTACGTACTGCAATCATTACCACGATCTTGGCAATTAAAAACCTTTAATCCTTCTGTTTAGGCCGTAGGTGGCGGGGAGGAGGACTTGTCCAACGACCTCAGCAACATCCCGGATCTGCTGGATGACGTCCCTACCCCTCCACATCATGGAGTGCAGGGATTCGGCAGGGTACCGGTACTGTTATTTTACTAGTGGATTTTGATTTCACTATTTTCTAAATTTACAACAAATTCAGCTCTTCAATTTAGTTTTCATTTTTGTTTTACTACCAAGCAGCTCCAATTTCACTAATTTTTGTTTTACTAATAATTTTACTAATTTTACCACTATTTTACTACGATTTTACTAGTCATTAGGGGCAATTTTGCATCAATATTCCTTTTCGTTTCTTTGCTAAATTATTCCCTATCACTAGAGACTTGCATGAACCGCCCTTATGAAAAAACAATCTTTGTGGTTCGGCCAGACTGAAATCCTCAAAAATGTTATGCATGGTGACCAGGCCCTGCCCGTGCAGGTCTCTCTCTAACTACAGTATCAACAATTGGTCTATTTAGTTGGTGATCGGAGGACTGGGAGTCACCGGTGATGGGGGCGCGGCAGGCGGTATTTGTCCTCCCACCAGGCCGTTCAAAGTCTGTTTCTCAGCTATTTTCTGTTGTTTCCGAGTCACGTTTACAGTTTCAGTCCTGGTACCACTTGCTCGTGCGCATTCAGGAAAGAGAACAAAGGCGCCTGAACGGCAATCGGGGCGGCAGCAAGGGCCGAAAAAAGAAGGACCATTAACGCAGGGGCAGCGGCCGAGAAGACGACAACGACGAGGACACCGATCACAAGGAGCCGCCGCAAGAGTAGAGTGGGGAGTGCATTCCGGCCGACAAACCTAAATCGCTGCCTGTGTTTTTTGTCTTTAGTAAAATGTTGTTTAGTAATAGAATATTTTGGTAAGTACTGTTTTTTTCTAAATTTGGATCTCTGTTATGGCGGCTTGTTGAATATTCTGCATGAGCAGCAATTAAAACCGTGGTGATAGCTACTGGTACTGGGTCAGCTCCAAAATTTAGGTTGCCGGTCAGAAATTCTGCTAAAACAAACCCAAAGCGTCAAAAGCAGTGTTTACTTCGTGATAGACACCCCGAAAGTCATTAGGGAAGCCGAAAACTGCATTACAATTAAAGCTAGGACAGCTAATCGTCCGCCGAATGAAGTCCAGAGCTTGGGTTGCCAGTCAGAAACTCTGCTAAACCAAACCTAAAGCGTGAAAGCAGTGTTTACTTCATGATAAACACACCAAAGGTCATTAGGACAGCCGAAAACTGCTTCAAAAATAAGCTAGGACAGCTAATACAGTCAAAAACTGCGTCAGAAATAAGCTGGACAACTAACATAGCCAAATGACAAACTAATTTTATCAGGACATGTCATGATTTTCTTCCGAAATGTTATCATTTTCTTCGGACATGTCCAAAAAAAACGGATATGTCCGTCTATATTTTATGACATATCGTAAAATTTTCACTTTACGATAGGTAAAGTTTCACTTTACGATATGTCATGAAAGTGAAGTGACATGTCACTTTTGGCGGTGTGTGACAAGGAGTTAAGAGCTAGTCACTGATTCGATCGGGTCTTGGTATTCCAAGTTGAAAATCGAACTTTTGCGCAGAGGACTGTGCGTTGGTGCACTAATAGACATTCATGAGTTATGTTAAACCTGCAAAGGGTTTATGGATTTGACGCTCCATTCCCAAGATATAAGCCCTCAAAAATCGGCTACATGTATAGCTTAACTATGAGACCAAAACTTTCAACTCATTTTTTTCGTACTAATAATAGTTGAGACCTAAAAATTGGGACTTTTACGTAACTTTTAGAGTAGATTAAGAATTTTTGATCCAAAAATGATTTTTGAGCCAAAATTTTTTTTCGATCCCATTTGGCCGGCCCTAGTTTGACTGGAACCCCCCCTACGCAGGTTTTTATATTTCATAATTTTGTAGCGCTATCGAGTTTCTACAGTTTGGTATAAAGCATTTGTGGCCATGACCCGACATTCGTGAGAAATCCGCGTTCGAATGTACAAAACCATTCGAAATTACCAAGTTTTGCCTTACATAAAACTTCGATTCCGGATTTCTGGCATACAAATGAGAGTTGGCACCAAAAATTGGGACGACTGGAACCCCCTCCTATGCAGTTTTCGTATTTCGTAATTTTGTAGCGTAATCGATTTGGTACATATAGATCCCAACTCTCATTAGTATGCCAGTAATCCGGAATCGAAGTTTTGTGTAAGGCAAAACTAGGAAATTCTGCATGGTTTTGTACATTCGAAGGCGACTTTCTCATGAATGACGGGTCGTGGCCACAAATGCTTTATACCAAACTGTAGCAAATCGATAGCGCTACTAAATTATGAAATAAAAAACTGCGTAGTGGGGTTCAATTCGTGCTAGGGCCGGCCAAATGGGATCGATAAAACAATTTTTACTCAAAAATTATTTTCGACCAAAAATTCTTAATCTACTGTAAAAGTTACCTAAAAGTCCCGATTTTTAAGTCTCAACTATTATTAGTACGAAAAAAATTGAGTTGAAAGTTTTGGTAACATAGTTTAAAGCGAGCCGAGTTTGAGGGCTTACATCTTGGGAATGGAGCGTCAAATCCATAAACCCTTTGTAGGTTTAACATAACTCATGAATGTCTATTAGTGCACCAACGCACAACCCTCTGCGGAAAAGTTCGATTTTCAACTTGGAATAGGAGATGCTATTGCTAAGTAAACTTATTTGAAATATAATTAAATTATAATTTACTTACCACATGCCCAGAGAAATATAATTAAATTAAAATTTACTTACCATATCTGAGAGAAATTTAATTTAATTATAATTTACTTACCACATTTAATTAAATTAAGTACATTATGCATATTTAAAATAATCCTGATTTTGGCGGCTAACACCTTCAGCTTTGCTTCCAACTAAGCAAGGATGCTATAACAGTTATCAGAATGAAAACCAAATGAGGGTGTCACAGGTAAAGTCAACAACAGTCATGGACAAAGGGAGCTGAGAGCGAGGTGGTTTACAAGCATCTCGCTCTGACATACCGCCCATCAGCCTACCACCACTACCCCTTCAGGATTTTTTGGAAGAATATTATGATAAACGTCATACATGTAGTTGGGGGGAATGGGGTGTATTTCCCCCAGGCCCGATTTTCGGAGAAAATTCCCCCCCAGCCGGATTCTGGGGGGGGATTTTTTGAAACCCTATTTTGGGTTTGTAAACCTGCAAACAGGGTTCCAGAAGCCCTGATTAGGGTTTCAGAAACCCAACTTGGGTTCCAGAGCCCTAGTTTGGGTTTCAAAAACCCTAAATAGGGTTCCGGAACCCTGTTTTGGGTTTCAAAAAACCTAAATAGGGTTCCGAAACCCTGTTTTGGGTTACTGAAACCCTAAATAGGGTTCCGGAACCCTAATTTGGGTTACTAAAACCCTAAATTCGGTTACTGAAACCCTAAATAGGGTACCGGAACCCTAATTTGGGTTTCTGAAACCCTAAATAGGGTTCCGGAACCCTATTTTGGGTTCCTGAAACCCTAATTTGGGTTACTGAAACCCTCAATTGGGTTACTGAAACCCTAAATAGGGTTCCGGAACCCTAATTTGGGTTACTGAAACCCTAATTTCGGTTACTGAAACCCTAAATAGGGTTCCGGAACCCTAATTTGGGTTTCTGAAACTCTAAATAGGGTTCCGGAACCCTAATTTCGGTTACTGAAACCCTAAATAGGGTTCCGGAACCCTAATTTGGGTTTCTGAAACCCTAAATAGGGTTCCGGAACCCTATTTTGGGTTCCTGAAACCCTAATTTGGGTTACTGAAACCCTAAATTTGGGTTTCTGAAACCCTAATTTGGGTTTCTGAAACCCTAAATAGGGTTCCGGAACCCTAATTTCGGTTACTGAAACCCTAAATAGGGTTCCGGAACCCTAATTTGGGCTACTGAAACCCTAAATAGGGTTCCAGACCCCTAATTTGGGTTTCTGGAGGGCCAAAATAGGGTTCCGGAACCCTAGTTTGGGTTACTGAAACCCTAAATAGGGTTCTGGAACCCTAATTTGGGTTTCATGAGGCCCAAAATAGGGTTCCGGAGCCCTAATTTGGGTTTAAAAATGTCTAAAGAAGGTTCCAGAATGCATTTTAACCGCATTATGTCGAATAAAATGGCTTTTTTTGCACGTTTTAAACCAAAATTTGCTTTTTTTGCACATTTTAAATAAAAAATAAGTTTTTTTTCCACGTTTTAAAGCAAAAATAGGGTTTTAAACGGTATTTTTGCACTTCAGACAGGATTTTTACCCCATTTTTAGTCCTCAAAACCCTGTTTTGAGCCCAAAAAAGGTCGCTGAAACCCACTTTTGGACACCAAAAAAAGGTCGCTGAAACCCCCTTTGGGCATAGCCCTGAAACCCTATTTTGGATCAGAAAAATTCCCCCCCCCAGCCGAAAACCCAGCTACATGTATGATAAACGTATGACTAGGTTAGGTGTGAATGAGATCAGACTAGCTTATTTCAACCTATTTAAACGAATAATATGCCAAAAAACTTTAATTCTAGCTAAAAATCGGACTTTTTGCTTACCATCCTCTCAACCCAGTGGCGTATCCAGGATTTCGGAAAGGGGGGGGGGTGTAAAATTTTGAAAGTGCCTGGTTGGGCCGCTGCCCAACTCGGGTAAGAAAATTTAGCAAAATTTGCCTTCAAAAACGCGTTTAAAACACATTCCGAGCTTAAAATTAACAGAAATTACAAGTTTTAGTAGTTTAAAGTGGCCTGGTTGGGTTTCTGCCCGACCAGGGCGAGAAATTTTTGAAAATTTAGCCTTCAAAAACGTACTTAAAAGGCATTCTGAGCACGAAATAGACAGTTTTGATACATAATTCATTAGTTCCGCTTATTTTTGACAGACTTTCTTTTCCTACCTCCACCGCAAAGGGGGTGTACCCTCCCTACACCCCCTGGCTACGCCACTGTCTCAACCCCCATCAGCTGCCGCTACACCCTCCAGCCAGCCCCTCAGAACTAGAAAATTTATAACCGCTCAGCCGAAATGATAGCCCATGTCTGTCAACAGTAATAATGACAGTTGGTCAGAACAGAATTACATGTAGAACCTCAATCTCAAGAGGCTTTCCCGTCAGTTTCCGCTTGAATCCACAACAGACAATGCCTGTGGGACCGAACATATGATATCGCATAACAAAACTGGCTGAAAAGTACAGTACCTAATATCCACTCTTAGCTTGGCGGATACATTGGCGTAGTTTATTTTGTGGGAGATTAAGAGAAACAATCGCAATGACGAACGGCGGTAGGCGGGCGGGCGGAAAATTGTACTGTAATGGCTTGCCGCCGATACCGAAAGCAGACACTCACGCAGCACTTGCATGCTGCCAAAAACTTCAGCAATAGCTAGGCTTGTGTAAGTAAATTAAGTAAATTTTAAGCAAATTAAGTAAATTATTTTTGGTAAGTATAATTTATAAATTATAATTATAATTAACTTTTCCTGTTTTCGTAGAAATTTAATTTAATTATAATTTACTTACCAAACAATTTACTTGTATTAGTAAATTTTTAAAAAATATAGTATTCTGGAGACCTCCTATCCGACTGTCTGTCTTGTACACCGACACAGGAGATTCGGAGGCCTTCTATCTGATCTGGTCGGATCTGCTGAGTTTTCTCTTTGTTCTCAATAGTCTCTTAGACCCTCTGATTGTGTGGCTTTGCAATGGCCAAATACGGCAAGCGTTGCGTCAGTTGTTGTGCAGATGAGTCCTTGCAGAATAAATGCACCTATTCAGGCGACACAGCACGACTTTTCCCATTATCCTCTACAGATTAGCTATGCCAAAATGAATTCTAACAACAGATCACGTGATAGGTAGGTCACACATGAACAAAAGGGTGAGTTTGAATCTTGGTACTGTAGCTGTGGACTAAGACTTTTGTTTTTGATTCCGCCTGGTAGCTTCATCAACTTAGTCGGATGACTGGAAAGAGTGCTAATTAGTGTCAGCAACTAATGTCAGTCATTATCAGCTCCCAGCGTGCCATTCGACCAACCATCCTGCCCACTGAAGTCATCTTGGTCAGATATGTGGCTTGCAATACTGTTGCCAGTGTTTTTCAACCTTTGCCAACCGGTTCCCACAGTTGAAGTCACAATAGGCTTCCTGTTCCCGCATGACAGCATAGGACGGAAGCTGATCGTGCCGAAAATCGGCTACTCCACTTCGGCTGGAGCGGTGGCCGTGGCTCTAGAACGGGTCGAAAAAGAAAATCTACTACCTGGAGTCAATATTTCGTAAGCAAAGGGTACTGGGTTTGCTATAGTGAGTACAGTAGAAATCACTGAAGGCATCCCATTTTCCACTCCCTTATGAATCTGACCGAAATGGCCCCTTTGGTATCTAATTATGTAATCAATGGGCCCATCTAATGCACTACTGCCAAACCCCCTCACCCCCCTCCCCCGAGACAGGTTAAGGAACCCCCGCCCGACCCAAAAATACAAGTACTAGTAGTGGCTCCAGTACTAAGAAACTGGCTCAGAAATCACTAATTTTAGCCAAAAAAATCGCTTGAAAAGCCTTTGGAAACCGAATTTGGCGTTTCCACTGCTGATATTTAAGAGAAATCGGTGTTTTTTGCAAGCCTTTTTGTCATCCTTTTTGCTTGTTTTTAGCTCTAAAACGCTGTATAGCAGCTTAAAATAGCGATTTTAGCGTCCTTACTGAAAAACGTGCTAAAACGCATTTCCAGTCGTTTTGGAGCTTTTTGAAATTTTGGAGGCCCCCACCTGATGGGAAACCCCGACCCCCTCCCCAGGTCGGCCCGGAGTTGTTACATGTATGTTCTGGAGCATGCATGCTCGATTCAAGTAGGTCATGGGCTTACATTGTATGCTTAGGCCTTTGGCGACAGTGGTAGTGTCCTACCATAGTACGTCTGTTACAGTGTGGATTGGCGTTATTCGCAGTGTGACGAAAGCATGGCGGCTGGATTATCGGTTGAGATGTTTCGCACCGGTTCTGTTGATGTGATGATTGGTCCCCCTTGTGGTCTCCGTATGTCTATTCCGCTAGTTTCTGTGATTCTCGCAAAATTGCATAATACCTATATTTTCAGCAGCAACCATGGTGGGGGTAATGGCCGCTTATTACAACGTCCCAATGGTAAGTTGGGCAGCCACTGGTATAGAACTGGCCGACCCAACTAGATATCCCACTCTCAGTCGCATAATCGGATCGGCTGTCCGGTAAATGTTTGTGTTGGATGGTGTTCGGCAAATAGTGTGTTTTCAGTTTGGGCCGAGCCATGAAAGAGTTGCTACTGTACTTCGATTGGACCAGAATAGCTCTTTTCTACACAGACGATTTGGCCACAAGAAAGTGTTTGTCAGTAGCGCAAGGAGCGCTCAAACAGTTCCCAAAAGCTAACATCCACATAGTCTACTATCAAGAGGTACCACAGGAAAAGCCGACCGATGCTGAGCTGGACAAGTTCTTCACACATTTCCCTGAACTGACAAGAAGTTTGACTATGTTCTGAATTTACTCATTCAGAAAGTTTAGATACATTCTGAATGCGTGTTTAGAAGTTTATTTCTGGTATATTTAGTCGCCATAGTCTGCATCGATGCCGACTCGGACGTCCGGCGATTTATGGTACGTGCACAGGAGCGGGGCTGTGCTGGAGAAGAGTTCGTTTATCTACTGCCCGACTACGTGAGGTTCGAGAACCAGAGCGATGTTTGGACTGACCGCACTGAAGGGATGACAGCCAGCGGAAGCAACAGTGACGCACGCTCTGCTATGCAGAATGCTATGTTTGTAAGTTTTGTGAAAACTGTTTCACCTCAGCTCACTTTCCCAATATCTGGCGTGCCAACTGAGCACACCACATATTACATCACTACACCACACCAAACACTGACGCAATCAACACAAGAACTTGATTCGATCCGATGTGCAGGGACCTTATATGGCCTACAATCAGACTCGTGGGCCATTTCGCCACCCCCATGATTCGTCATCTCGGATGTTGAACTTCTTTCACTGCCAGCCACTCTAGCCATGCTGCTTGGCGCCAGGTACTAAGAGAGTGCCTGGCGCGTTGACGTCATGGTGATGCCGGCTCCCAACATCCACTTGGTGCGCCCCTGGTGTGAGAGAGGCCCCAGGCCTAGTCGGTTTCCATGGACAGTTGTCCAGTTCATGTCCTGATGCTGTTGATCTTCTGAACGTGGCATACTTTGGAGCGGCTTCCAGGGTGCAACAGCAAATCCAGTCGGTTCCCATTTACCTACTCGCTGTAACCAGCTTTTGGTGGCTGTTGTAGTTACACTCTATTAACTACATATTACTGTTAGACTATAGGTAGCTGTGTGCTAATAGTCTGTGTGTACATGCCTTTTATCTATGTACGGAATGTTCTGGAAAAGGTCAGTCCCTCTCTCTTATCTCCTACTCTGACTAGAAATTTCTGGAACGTTCTATGGCCATATATAAGCAGCCTGCTCTGCAGTGTTCTCTTTGAGCTTCTTTCTGCACTCATTCTGCTTGTATGCTTACCCTCTCTGTACTGTCTCCCACAGTGGCTCATACCCCATGAGTCATTCCCAATCCCTGCTTCTTCTCTGTTATTGGTTGTTACTGTTATTGGGCGATCGTTCCCAATAAACCCTTGTTTGGAATCCTGTTGTATCACCTCCCACTTGGCCCACAAATACAACAGAGATTTTCTAGTGACGCGGTGAACTCTGGACCTTCTCTGGCAACGCTGCTGAATTCTGGACCTTTCTGGCGTGATCCCGATCAAGAGCTGGATTGGACATCCTCTCCCGTCTCAATTCAAAGACTACTTCACTGGTCAACATAACGCTGAAGGCTCAAGATGTCGGAAACGGCTCAGCTGATCGCTCTCCTGCAAAAACAGCTGGAGGCGCAAGAACGCCATCATGCAGAGGAGATGAAAGCCCAGAAGCTGCAACTGGAAGGACAAGAACGACGTCATGTGGAGGACACGCAAGCCCAGCAGGCACAGATGATGGCCCATCAAAAACAGATGCGGCAACTCCTGGAGTCGCTCAAGCCCACTACCACTGCTTCTGCACCTGCTTTGCCAGCCATGGTGACTACATCTGTTCCAGCATTCTCCCCCTTCGACTCCACTGCCAAACTTTGGACTAGAGATGTGCACGGGCCGGGCATGCCCGTCAACGATTTTGGACGGGCCGGGCCGGGCCGGGCACCATTTTCAGGCCCCCCGGGCCGGGCCGGGCCCGATTTTGATGCCCGTCGGGCATATATAAACAGCAGCAGAATACAAAAAAGAACACCTTGATTAGCTTAGCATTGCCCCAAATGAATTCAAAATACGCTCCGTTCTACCATATGCAGAATTATTTTAACAATAATTGCAGCCTTGGTGCCGTTCATACGCAGGCCTTTACCCCACCTGCCGACCAACTTAATTTTATTAAGCCTCAATTTGGAGCTCAGGCTTAGATTCAAGTGCACACTTTGATTTTTAGGGTTTAGCTTCTGCGTCTGGCTTTAAAAAGGGTGTCAACCACTGCCCTGGGCCTGGATATGTGATGTACATTGTGTATCATTATCAGTGACAAAAAACCCAATATCCAATTCCTGGAAAACAACCCAATACCAGTTTGCACTCTAATTAAAAGAAGGCATAAATTTGAAATTCGCTGTTTTAAAATGCCAATTTCCAAAGCTTAACATGAAATTTAGCTTTTAATCTGAAAATTCATACCAAATTTTCAAAAATTTAGTAAGACAAAGCAAAATTAACGGGCCGGACAGGGCCGGACCGGATTTTGGGCGGGCTGGGCCGGGCCGGGCACCATTTTCAGGCCCCCCGGGCCGGGCCGGGCCCGATTTTGATGCCCGCCGGGCATGGCGGGCCGGGCATGCCTCACCTGATCGGCCCGCTGGGCCGGGCCGGGCCGGAAAAAAGGTGCCCGTGCACATCTCTACTTTGGACTGACTACTGGGCCAGATTCCTGACCTTCATTGGAGCCCACACTGTACCTCCTGAAAGACGAGCCCAAGTCTTCCTCACCAACCATGCTCCAGAAGTCTACAAGTTGCTCTCCAACTTGGCCCTTCAACAATATCCTCCCAAGGACATCAATCAACTGACTCTGGATGACATCACTGGTTTCATGAAGGAGGAGTTCGATCCCAAATGCTTCATTGTCCTGGAGCGATTCAAGTTCTGGAGTGACATGCACCGCAAGGCTGGGGAGACAATTCAAGAACTGGCAGCAAGGATCCAACAAGATGCGGCTACATGTGACTTTGCCTCCATTAAGGACCCCCCCAGGATGAGGCTTTGCGCACGCGATTGGGCATCTCTGTGGTCTCTCTCACGGGAAACACTGCTGTAAGCGCTCCCAGCCATGCAGTCTGTGCAGTCTTCAACAGCCTGAAGCCAGACCCCTCACTGCAGAAGGCCTGTCAACAGCTCTGCCAAGAATTTCCCAATCTCTTCAAGTCAGAACTGGGATGCCTCAAGGACTACTCTCTCGAGGTCAAGTTCAAGCCAGATGCAAAGCCCATGTTCTGCAAGGCCAGACCAGTCCCATTTGCAATTCTGGAGGACCTCAACAAAACATACAACACAGGCATCGCTAAGGACGTTTGGAAACCCACTCAGTTCAACTCTCATGGTACTCCAGTGGTCCCCATCAGAAAAGCTCTGAACCCTGGACAGACCAAACGCAGTCTTCGAGTGTCTGGCGACTACTCAGTCACAGTCAACCCACAACTGGAGACTCACCGCCAGCCCATTCCCCTGCCAGAGGATCTCATGCACAAACTCGGAGATGGATATGGCTTCACCAAGATCGACCTAGCGGATGCCTACAACCAGATTCCACTGGGAGCTGACTCTCAGAGGAGACTCGCTCTCAGCACTCACAGAGGCGTGCTACTCCAGCTTCGCCTACCCTTTGGCATCAAGTCAGCTCCTGGTTACTTCCAAGAAATCATGGAGCAGCTCACTTCTGACCTCAAGGGGCGTTGCCGCCTAGCAAAGTGCTCCTTTGCTCAGCCAAGCATTGAATACCTTGGACACACGCTCTCATGTCAAGGTATCGTGAAAGGCCCAAAAGTGGATGCTGTGAAGAAGATGCCCCACCCACCAACGTCTCATCTCTCAAATCCTTTCTTGGCTCTGTGCAGTTCTACCACAAATTCCTACCCAGCCTCTCAACAGTTACAGAACCACTGCACCAACTCACCAGGAAGGACACTCCTTGGCGCTGGGGAGCAGAGCAAACAAGCAGCATTCCAGGCTCTCAAGGACCTCCTGTGCACGGACACAGTGCTTGTTCACTTCGATCCTTCTCTGCCAATTGGAATTTCTTGTGACGCCTCAGATGTTGGAATTGGTGCCGTCCTGTTTCACCGCTATCACAACGTCCAGTATCTCCCTATTTGTCTTCGCCTTTACTCATTGGTTTACTCAGAATTTTGCAAAAGGAACAGTAAAATTTCTAGATCTCTGGTTGGATCATGGCCCAATCAGGGCGAAAAAAAATTTGAAAAATTGCCTTCAAAAACGCCTTTGAAACCATTCTGAGTATGAGCAGAAACTAGGAGATTTATAGTCTGAAGAGGCCTGGTTGGGCAACTGCCCAACCATGGGGAAAAATTTTGAAACATTAGCCTTCGAACACGCTTTTTTAATGAACAAATCGGTCTTAAACTACCATGTGATGTCATTTGTTTGAACCTGATACCTGTACCTGTTTCAGTCCAAAAATACCCAAAATCAGGTAGGTATAGTTCAAAAGTACCCGATCAGGTATCAGGTGGGTATTGCAAATCTACCTGATAATCAGGTACAGGTACAGGTATACCTGATCCACAGTATGAGCGACCAATTGCCAATGCATCCAAGACTCTCACTTTGACTCAGCGGAAGTACAGTCAGATTCAGCAGGAAGCTCTGGCTATTATCTTCGCCCTGAAGAAGTTTCATCAATTCCTTTATGGCCGCAAGTTTGTCCTGGTCATGGATCACAAGCCCCTCCTTGCTCTCTTTGGACCAGACAAACCCACCCCTGCACTGGCAGCCAACCACCTTGCAAGATGGGCCTTCGCTCTCAGTCAATACGACTACCAGATCGAATTCAGGGACACCTCAAGGCATGGAAACGCCGATGCTCTCAGTTGACTCCCAGCTGGCCCTGACAGCAAATTCGATGAGGAGGAAACTGACGATGATGTGGACACTGTCTGCACGATCAAGACCATTAGCCTGCAGCTCAACCCAACTGACTCCATAGCAGTTGTCAAGGAAACAGCCAAATATCCAGTTTTGGCATCTGTCATGAAGTTCACCAGAGAAGGCTGGCCTCCCATGGACAGAATGCAGCCAGGAGAACAAGCTACTGAAGAAGATGCTCCTGCTGAAGACCCAAGCTTCACAGTCAAAGCCTTCAGGAAGCTGGCTCCATCCCTATCCATATGCAATGGATGTCTACTCTATGGATCCCGGCTGGTCATCCCAAAACACCTTCATGCTCCTGTGCTGCAACTCCTGCACCTTGGACATTTTGGCATGCAACGCATGAAGCAGCTTGCTCGTTCTGCAGTCTACTGGCCTGGAATCGATCAAGACATCATGGATGTGGCTCGTCACTGTGCAGCATGCGCTGAGCATAAGAACCAGCCTGCCCAACCTGCAATTCATCCCTGGATGCTCCCAGAGAAGCCATGGAGCCGTGTTCATCTCGATCATGCCATCAATGTCATGGGACAGAACTGGTTTGTGATGATTGACGCCTACTCCAAGTATCCCTGCATCCATGCTACATCCTCAACGTCGACCATCAAACAACCCTGCTCGAAGAGGATTTCGCTCACTTTGGCTACCCCCACACGATTGTCACGGACAATGCTACCACCTTCACCTTCATGTCAGAAGAGTTCAAGGCATACATGTAGTTGGGGGGGAATGGGGGGGGTATTTCCCCCCCAGGCCCGATTTTCGGAGAAAATTCCCCCCCAGCCGGATTCTGGGGGGGGAATTTTTTGAAACCCTATTTTGGGTTTCTGAAACCCTAAATAGGGTTCCGGAACCCTAATTTGGGTTACTGAAACCCTAATTTGGGTTACTGAAACCCTAAATAGGGTTCCGGAACCCTAATTTGAGTTTCTGAAACCCTAAACAGGGTTCCGGAACCCTAATTTGGGTTACTGAAACCCTAATTTCGGTTACTGAAACCCTAATTTGGGTTACTGAAACCCTAAATAGGGTTCCGGAACCCTAATTTGGGTTACTGAAACCCTAATTTCGGTTACTGAAACCCTAAATAGGGTTCCGGAACCCTATTTTGGGTTACTGAAACCCTAATTTGGGTTACTGAAACTCTAAATTGGGTTCCAGAACCTAATTTGGGTTTCTGGAGGGCCGAAATAGGGTTCCAGAACCCTAATTTGGGTTACTGAAACCCTAATAGGGTTACGGAAACCTAATTTGGGTTTCTGGAGTGCCGAAATAGGGTTCCGGAACCCTAATTTGTGTTACTGAAACCCTAAATAGGGTTCTAGAACCCTAATTTGGGTTTCTGGAAGCCCAAAATAGGGTTCTGGAACCCTTTTTGGGTTTAAAAATCTCTAAAGAAGGTTCCAGAAATGCATTTTAACTGTATTATGTCGAAAAATGGGTTTTTTTGCACTTTTAAAGCAAAATTAGCTTTTTTTGCACATTTTAAATTAAAAATAAGTTTTTTTCCACGTTTTACAGCAAAAATAGGGTTTTAAACGGAATTTTTGCACTTCAGACAGGATTTTTCCTCATTTTTATCCTCAAAACCCTGTTTTGAGCCAAAAAAAGTCGCTGAAACCCACTTTTGGACCAAAAAGGTCGCTGAAACCCCTTGGGCATAGCCCTGAAACCCTATTTTGGATCAGAAAAATTCCCCTATGGTTCAAGGATTGGTGCAAGACCAGAGGCATCACTCACCTCACTGGTGCACCATACCACCCTGCAAACAATGGTGCTGCTGAACACTTGGTCCAGACATTCAAGCAAGCTCTCAAGAAGTCCTCACTTCCTCCAAAAGCAGCCCTGCAGGAATTCCTCATGCACTACCGCAGAACCCCTCTCACCACTGGATACTCTCCCAGTGAGCTCCTTAATGGAAGACGAATTCGGTGCAAAATCGACACTCTTCTGCCCTCTCCTGCACACATGGCTCAAGGAAAGGAATCCAGGCAAGACATGAAGTCTCAAAGTCAAGAAGTGATGCGCCCAGCGGTAGCCAAACTCACCTTCCATTTCCTTGTTGGAACGCCATGCTATGCTCTCTACTATGGCCCTCGCGGCAACAAGGTTCCACATTGGGTTCCAGCCATGGTCACTAAAGTGTCTGGAACTCGATCAGTCAACGTTCGCGTGTTCCCAAGAGGCCCAACTTGCCGCAGACACATTGAACAACTTCGCCCACGCTATGGAGTTGAAGAGAATGGCGATCCTGATGAGGCACCAACCCAAACAGTTCTGGAGACAACTGTCAACTCAGGTGAAGCTGAAACTTCCAAGCCAAAGCCCAAGACTCGAAAGAACTGGCATGCTCCAACAGGAGATGAATACAGACTGACAAGCCAAGACGCTCAGAGCGGCTGAAGCAGAAGCACTACCAGAAGATTGATACCAGTCATTCATAGGATGATCGCCTCTCGGTGTAACCTTAGGCTGGTGGGGAGGTGTTGTGGTTACACTCTGTTAACTACACATTACTGTTAGACTATAGGTAGCAGTGTGCTAATAGTCTGTGTGTAAGTGCCTTTTATCTATGTACGGAATGTTCTGAAAAAGGTCAGTCCCTCTCTCTTATCTCCTACTCTGACTAGAAATTTCTGGAACGTTCTATGGCCGTATATAAGCAGCTTGCTCTGCAGCGTTCTCTATGAGCTTCTGTTCTGCACTCATTCTGCTCGTGTGCTATTGCATGCTTACCCTCTCTGTACTGTCATCCACAGTGGCTCATACCCCATGAGTCACTCCCAATCCCTGCTTCTTCTCTGTTATTGGTTGTTACTGTTATTGGGCGATCGTTCCCAATAAACCCTTGTTTGGAATCCTATTGTATCACCTCCCACTTGGCCCACAAATACAACAGTGGCCTGGGTGGAGCTTTCTGCCAATGACCAGCTTTGTGGCAAGAAACTTGCCACGCCGAGAGGATAAGCGCACGATGTCGCGCTAAGTGCTATGCGGCCTAAACCACTACACTGCACCTTCACTTACATACACCAGTCCACATTACACTATGACTACACAATACCAGACCACATCCC
Organism: Sabatieria punctata; assembly: GCA_030248155.1. NCBI lineage: Eukaryota > Metazoa > Nematoda > Chromadorea > Araeolaimida > Comesomatidae > Sabatieria > Sabatieria punctata. The sequence continues at coordinate 80,400 of JASANB010002716.1, forward strand.
ACCACACAATACTACACTGCACCACACCCGATTACATCAGACCAGACCGAAAAACACCTCACACACCACACCACATAACATCTGACAACATGACACAACACACTATGACAAACACTCCACAACTCACACTACCAGGTTATGTCACATCCAACTACAAGAAACCTTCATGCTGCACAAGACCCTCCATACAAAAATGACAGAAATCCCAAATGCCACATAACTAAAAATTTGATGGTTTTACAGTTACCATTTCAGATGGAAATACTCTTATCATCAAATGAGCAGTTATTTGCTTTCAAGAAAAAAGTGGTTGACAAGGTTGCAGGCTGGCCATTCTACTACAAGCTGGCCAAGAAAGACGAAGCATATGTGAGGTTGCATGTTGCGCTGTGATTTCGTGTTGTGCCGAACAAAAAAATACATGTACAGTTTTGGCGGCCAGTAACCAAAACGAGCCCTTCATTTAGGAAAACAGAGGATTAGTGAGTTTTGAATTCGCTAGCTTAAACCAGCAGCATGATTGTTTGTATCCTGCACTGCCTTTAACAGTAGAACTTGTACAACTGGGATCATTCAATCTCCATAAATGGCTTTTGCCTTTTTGAAATTTTTGACAAAATTTTGTTTGAACAACTGAAATTAACGTTGTTAACAGTGTCATTAATTAACAATTAATTAACATTAATTAACAATTAATGAATTTTTAGCTGTAACTGTAAGTTAACCCTGAGGACAACATCAAGTATTAGTGAGCGATAAATTTTTTTGCACAGATTCTAGTTTCAGGGATCGCTCTACTCACCCTTTCTCCACGATGCTGTCTATCTTTATGCTATGGCCCTGAACAGAACACTTGCACAGGGTGCGAACAAAACTGATGGGCGAACACTGAACGATAATGTCAAAGGAATTCATTTCCAAGGTAGTCGAAGATTTGATCAGTGTTGTTTACCTGTGTAAGTTATGAGAGTCAGGGTTGTCCAGCAACCCATCATATGTTTCAGTGGCTACAAAGCAGGCTAACTGCACAGATGCGGAGAGTGACTGTTTACTATAGTTAAGACATTACGTTTTAGTTAGAGTATTTCGGTTTTAAGGAGTCAGTGGTCATGTAGTGATGGATGAGGTGGCTGGTAGGGAGCCGACCTTTGTGGTGAAGGGTTTCACCAAAGATGGTAAACTCACAGAGATACTGAAGGCTGAAATGTACAAGGATGTTGGACAGGCAAGTTTCATTATGCATAAAGATCCCCTTATTCTAAATGAACAATGCCTATTTAGACTATAAGTTTGCTGGTTCCTGAGTATGCAATTTGGGAATCGCGAGGAGGCTATGTACCAAAATGGTACCCGCGCTGTGGCTGGACAGGTGAAGAGTGTGCTGAAGAAAGCGATTCACGTATGCTAATAATGATTACTCAAATGGGTTAAGCAGTCTCCTTCAGTTATTCCCATCATTGGTGTGCTATGTGGCATAGCAGTTATCGGACTAGTTGCTGGAATAGTTGGTGGCATATTTGTATACAGGTACATATTCAGGTACCTACATTTGCTTGAACACTCTGCTATTGCAGGAACAAAATCTTAGCTGATGAAATGGCCCTGATGTTGTGGAAGATTAGCGCCAAAGAATTGAAGACTCTTGTGGACATGGTAAATAGACAGACAGACACCTTTTCTTACTGACTGACTAGCTGACTGATAAACCAGCAGATCGCTGACCGACTGGCTCACCTAACTAACCAACTGACTCACCCATCAACTAACTGACTAGCTGACTGACTAACCTGACACAACTGAAACCAACTCCACCTCAGTCGATTGAACCTGACCTGACCTGACGAAACAAAACACTAACCAACTGACGAAACTTATACTCAAATTGACCTGACGTGACCCGTTGAACTAATTGACTGACTGACCAACTGAGCGCTGAACCATCCAGATAAATTATTTTTAGCAAACTGATGGATCTCTGGCTACCATTACTACAGAAGGATCTGAAGACATAGCGGACATTGTATTGAAAGGGAACGACCGAGTGGCTCATCTGCGAGGCAACTTGGTTTGGATCAAACACCATCAAGTCAGCATGGTGCTAAGCAGCAAAACCGACCATATGCAGATGAAGATGGTTTGGATTTTATTTGGATTTATTATGTTTGTTCATTATTGTGCATGTTGTTAAAGTTGCGTGAGATATCCCATGATAACTTGAATGGCTTCATGGGATTGTGCTTGGATGGCTCTCACCCCATCTCTGTCTGGCGTTACTCATCCAAAGGAAGCTTACAGGTAACTCTTGCGAACGAAGCGCAGTCTGAGCTGGCTAGCTTTTAACCTAACAGAAATAGGACTACTTTCTAAGTTCTAAAGCCTTTCAAACCACTGTCAGATGATGTATTTTCTTCCAGGACGCACTGATGAGCAGTTCATTGCGTCTGGACTGGTACTTCAAATACTCCCTAATTCGAGATCTTGTGGAAGTACATACGCGTGTTCCTGATTTCAAATGTTCACTTCATTCTTGCAGGGCATGGCCTACTTGCATGAGAGTGGGCTGAAGAGCCATGGAAGTTTGAAGTCGACCAACTGTCTTTGTGAACAGTCGTTGGCTGTTGCTGATTACAGATTATGGACTACAAGCCATGCGCCATACCGGCAATAGGGACCTAACCAGTACAATCGCACTCAGTTTCTTCTTTGCATGGAGTGAGATTTGCTTGCACTGTTAAGGTATGATGTGGACCGCGCCTGAGTTACTCAGAACCGAAAATCCGCCACCTGGAGGAACCCAACCTGGTGATGTCTACAGTTTCAGCATGATCTTGAGTGAAATTTTCACACGGGACACTCCGTTTTCATCCTACAATAAACTACCACAAGGTGAGGTGTCGTTGAAGTGGTGATTTTGGTTGTGTTTCAGGAATCATCAATGATGGCAACAATGATGCTATGCTGTATATCTGATTGTTGATTATGATTTCAAATTACAACGATGTATGTATTAGGAGGAAGTGACCAGTTTCGCGAAGTGTTTCAGAAATTATCAACCTTGTTCGCGCCGGACTTCAGCCCCCATTTCGCCCGGATGTTCAAAATCAAAATGATGCCGACATGGACCCAGCCATGACCACCCTGATGCATGACTGCTGGCAAGAAGATCCCAAGGTTCGTCCTGACTTCAAGCATGTCAAGTCAGCGGTGAAGCAGATGAAGCGGGGAAGGTGAGATTGTGCTGCTTTCGAATGCTCACTGATGAAAAGTTTCAGAGAGAGCAGTCTATTGGACCATGCCATGAAAATGATGGAACGGTATGCCAACACTCTGGAGACAACTATCACTGACCGAACTAAACTGCTCACTGATGAGACAAGCAAGGCAGATGACTTGCTGTATAAGTGTCTGCCTAGGTAATGCTGTGTATTCTGCCGTGCAGTGCATTACAGTAATTCAAGCTTATCTGCAGACATATAGCTATAAGACTGAAGAATGCTCAGTCTATCGAACCAGAGTCCTATGACAGCGTTTCAGTCATCTACGCCTGCATAGCTGAGTTCGCCAAGATCACAGAGAAAAGCAACCCTCTACAGATCGTCACGCTTCTCAACGATATCACCTTTCAAATCGACGAAATCATTGATGAGTATGAAGAGGCTTTTCGGGTAATCTCCTGAATTTTGCTTATGAAGTACATAGAAAACTAGTTCAGGTACAAGCTGTAAACGATGTTTATTTGATTGCATGTGGGCTGGACCCGGCCAATGCAAATCGTGGAGACCGGACACCCGTGCATTCAAGCAAAACACCAACTTTTTCGTCCACAACCACTACCATGGCGACAGAGAAAGACAAGCATCACAGTTGTGTGGCAGCCAACCTGGCGCTTCACTGTCAACTGAGAATGAGCCGCTATTACATGGCCCACCTGCCGCAGATGAAATGTCAACTTCAGATTGGAATGCACACTGGTTAGTGGTTACTGTTATTTTACTAGTGAATTTTTATTTTACTATTTACTAAATTTACTCCAATATCAGTCCATCAATTAAATTTTAATTTTTGTTTCAATACTAAGCAGCTCAGATTTTACTAATTTTTGTTTTACTAATAATTTTATTAATTTTACTGCGTTTTTACTAATCATTAGGTGCAATTTTGCATCAAACATGCTAAGATTTTGTGAATAATTGATAGTTGCCAAATTTCATGACGCTACAAAGTTCTCCAGAACATAGAGACGAAAAATATGTGAAATTTGACAGACAATAGTGGACCGATACATGAATAATTTACTATACTATACATATACAACATATTTTATTGCAAAATTGAACAAGATTTTAGCTGGAATTCACCAAAAACTAGTAACATAGTAGTAAAATTTCCATTTTACTATTTGCGGCCTTTGGCAATTTAAGATGCATTTTGCGAGAAAGTCAGCTTTGGTGCCGAAGAGAGGGGGCAAGCAGGGCCATCTCACGGATCTGGCTGATATTTATATCTGTTAAAATAGAGCACAGTCGAAGACCAACGGTGCATGCCCGGCCACCAGTAACCCCCTAGAATCGGAGCTACACCCCCTCAAAGTTGGGTCGGCAGCAATTTTCGGGCTCATTTTAATAGCTCTGACACCCTCCATTCAAACGATCACCCTTCATTCGTTTCTTAAGCTAGGATCTCGACTCGCATATGGTTTTGTAGCCGGTCCAATGGCCTTTCATTTTCTGGTACTCCCGTTTCCAGATCGTAGCTGGTTACCGAGATATTCGCCGAAAACTGCTAAATTTCCACAAAATGCCACTCCGTTTTTTTTCGAAAAATCTTTATAACTTTTTGTGCAAAGGCCCTGCCAAGCTAATGTTTTAACAAAAGTTAGGCATGAGTTGGCCAAACAAAATGAGCGCCCCAAAGTGTGCGGTTAGGGGGGGGAGGGGGGGGTGTTTTGGCCTCTCAAAGGTGTTCGAAAAAAATTTTTTTCTGCAAAGCTTAGTTGTTAGCCTACTGTTATATGCAGTTTTGTGTGCTGAGTTCGAAAATGCATTCAGTTTAGCTAGATTCGCTCTGGATCGGGAGAAATTGGCGTCCAAAGTTGAGACCAACCCTTTTTCTTGACTGGCACTACTCGCTAGTATGACCGTTAACCGCGGCGCAATGCAGTTTTTCTTATGTAATTTTTGCTGCTGATTCCGAAAATAACTTTATTTTTGCTCTACGTTGCCCACTTTTGAAGATATCGGCATTTTTATGATTTGGGAACAAAACGGCTGCACTTGCTATAACATGCTCATTTGAAAAATGACTCAATTCAGTCGCATCTAGGGTACAGAGCCATAAAAATTTATATCACCTAATGCAGTTTTTGCCGCTGATTACGAAAATGACATCTGTTTTTCAATCTGACTGCTCCTGAGCTACTTATGTAACTTTTATGCCCTGGTACTCAGACAATAAGTTATCTGTCAAATCTGGACATAATATGGTATCTATCTGGTGCAGTTTTCTCCGCTGATTCAGAATATTATCATATTTTTGCGCTACGGCCACTCTGTCGCAAGTTATGCACCTCCAAAGTTTCATTAAGAAACATGCGGTGAGAAGCTGTAATCCTAAAATAAATGCTCAGTATTCATGCATTTCTGAAATGAACCTTTTGTCAGTCAATAGTGTACCCGACCTATTTTGACCCGCTGAGTTCAAAAATGGCGTTTGTTTTAATCTATAGTTACTCATTTTGGAGATACGTGAATATTAATGCAAATTTTGTTTGATCAGTAATATCAAAATTGAACAGCAGTAGAGAAAAACAAATGCCATTTTTGAACTCAGCGGGTCAAAATAGGTCGGGTACACTATTGACTGACAAAAGGTTCATTTCAGAAATGCATGAATACTGAGCATTTATTTTAGGATTACGGCTTCTCACCGCATGTTTCTTAATGAACTTTGGAGGTGCATAACTTGCGACAGAGTGGCCGTAGCGCAAAAATATGATAATATTCTGAATCAGCGGAGAAAACTGCACCAGATAGATACCATATTATGTCCAGATTTGACAGATAACTTATTGTCTGAGTACCAGGGCATAAAAGTTACATAAGTAGCTCAGGAGCAGTCAGATTGAAAAACAGATGTCATTTTCGTAATCAGCTATACTATACTATAGTAAAATAACAGTATTTGTGGTCATGCAAGTTTGAGCAACGTTTCTGTTCATATTATCTTCTACTAACTAATGAATAGGTTGGTTTCCTACCCAAAACTGCCAATATTTTTAGGTTCTGTGGTGGCGGGGTTGCTTGGTGTGTCCACCCCTCGCTACATGTTGTTCGGGGAAACAGTATTGACCACCTACCTGATGCTCGAGAATGGCAAATGTAAGTTCTTAGAACCATACTTGTTGCAATAGATTGAGGATCGGTCCACTAAAGCAGCAGCAGTAACAGCATTACACTGAAAAAGCCTGGCTGAGCTAATAGCCGTTTTCGGACCAAGTTCCCTAACTACTATTAGGGGTGCATCGTGCATCGGCAAGACCTCAACCTCACCCACCCTTGTAGTCTGCCTTGCGTTTCAGCCGGTTGCATCCACATCAGCGAGAACACCAACGGTTATCTGACCGACATCATAGGCGGCTACATAACCAAGCCGAGAGGGGATCTGCAGGTGCATGGAGGGGGTACGATCTTCACCTACTGGCTGCTGGGCAAGAAGACCAAGCAGATCGATGACAAAACCCAGTCGACCAGCAGTGGTGACAGTGGATCGAACAGCAGAAAGTAATAGGTTGTGGATATGGAGCGTGTGTGTTTGGTAGTTGTTAGTGAGTTGTGAGTCAGTGTTGTGTGTTTATTGTGTAGGCTGATCGGCTAAGGTCACCAGAGTCCAACCTTGGTAGCTGGCGACAGTGGCGTATCCAGGGGGTGTAGGTTGGGTACACCCCCCCTTAACGGTGGAGGTAGGAAGAAAAAGTCTGTCAAAAATATAAGAAACTAATGAATTATGTACTAAAACTGTCTATTTTGTCCTCAGAATGCCTTCTAAATGCGTTTTTGAAGGCTAAATTTTCAAAATTTTCTCACCCTGGTCGGGCAGAAGCGAAGCCCAACCAGGCCATTATAAACTACTAAAACTTGTAATTTATGTTAATTTTAAGCTCGGAATGCGCTTTAAACGCGCTTTTGAAGGCTAATTTTGCTAAATTTTCTTGCCCTGGTTGGGCAGCGGCCCAACCAGGCACTTTCAAAATTTTACACCCCCCTTTCCAAAATCCTGGATACGCCACTGCCAGGCGAGTGTCAAGCACAGGGAGAATGTAAGAGTGAGTGGTGCTGTGTGGGCCGGGGGTCGAATGTGCTTTGTTGTTATCCTCTGCACTTTCCAGTAATATGTTTACATGTTAAATGTGTATAATATTATATTTTTCTAATAATATTTCATGTATAATATTTTTCTTAAGTTCAAACTACGGTAGCCTCATCGCATTCAGCCTTTTCATTATACCTACACTGTACTTGTGTATAATGCGGTAATTTATTTACCGTATAGCCCTCTCTCGAATAGACGCCCATCTAAAAGAAATTTAAAAAAAATAGAAGCGCAGTGCTTCTAATCGAGAATGTACGGTAATCGTAGTGTAGTTGAAACTAATCCGGCATTTTAAATTTCTTTTATGAAAGTTATTTCCAACTACAGTATAGATAAAAAAAATGTCCCATCACTTTTTCGGCCTTCACTCAAACGTTTCGTTCTCAGTCACTTCTTTACCGATTTGGCTCAAATTTTCAGCAAAAATTAACAACATGGTTGGCTAAATATTCTGCAAGTTTGGTACCAAAATTCCGACTCATACTAGTTTTATGACCCGAAAACTAGGAATGAGGGTGGTCCACGCAAATTTATTTTTTTTCGGTAATACAAGGAGTACAGGCCTGAAACTTGCAGGAATGATTGGTGTTGCGATTGGGCATAACATACTAAGCGGGCAGCCCTGTGGCTCAAAGGGCACTAAAATTGGGGAATTTCAAAAACATAAGTGAAAATCCCATAGTTAAGAAATCCGCACCTTCTGGAATCAAAGCACTGAATCTGTTGTTAATCAACACAGATTGTAGCAGGAAGTTCGTAAACTCTGTTCCACACCATAGAAACCATCCCTACTGCGTTTTTTGAAAATCGGAAATCTTTAGAATCGTCATTTTGCCGGTTTTACGAAGAAAAGTCATATTTAGTCATGTTTTTGAAATTCCCCAATTTTAGTGTCCTTTGAGCTACGGGGCTGCCCTCTTAGTATGTTATGCCCAATGGCAACACCAATCATTCCTGCAAGTTTCAGGCCTGTACTCCTTGTATTACCGAAAAAAAATAAATTTGCGTGGACCACCCTCATTCCTAGTTTTCGGGTCATAAAACCAGTGAGTCGGAATTTTGGCACCAAACTTGCAGAATATTTAGCCAACCATGTTGTTAATTTTTGCTGAAAATTTGAGCCAAATCGGTAAAGAAGTGACTGAGAACGAAACGTTTGAGTGAAGGCCGAAAAAGCGATGGGACATTTTTTTTTATCTATACTGTATATGTACCTACTACATGAAAGAATTCACCAAAATTACGCTGACTTCACTTTGTCTTGTAACATTTTATCTAGGTAGCCACTTTTTCGTAAGTCGTGCGCTAAACCTAAAACAGAGTAATGTGATGTTAAGAACAAAAACGCAGACAACCTTCAAATAATTAGAAAAACATTGCATAGATTGCCGGTTTAAATTCAGAGAGATATTATAGGTAATTTTAAAATATAATGTGATGCTAATTTATTCCAGCTGGTTTCATTGAAATTAAAAACTGCGTCCATCATTCTTAATTGTAATCTAACCAAAAACCAAGGTTCATAACCTTAGTATTTAGTCATTTGTTCGTGACGACTGTTTGGAAATGCAGTACAGTGTATGATGGTGTAGAAACAAACTGATTCTTTCTAACTGACCATGTAGTGAGGATGGTATCTTGCTGAAAATTGTTTTTTTTTACCCGTGCTGTTCCATAGTTATTTAAGAGCCGGTTTCTCTAGGAATCGACTTTTGCTCCTTAACCTCCGGACAAAACAAATCTCAACTTTTTGTCTCCGATTTGGCTAAAATGTTGTATTTTGGTATAATTTGACCTAAAAAGACATTTTATCACCTTCCCGGCCATTTTTAAGAGGGTCACTTTTTCGACCCTCTCACAGATTTCGAGTCATAACTCGGGACCAAACAACCGTAAGAACTTGCGAATTACATATTTAGAATCAGAAAATTATTCTCTTTCGAATGATACCCTACTCGACTGCATTACAGAGAAAAATATTTTTTCGAACCCCTTCTGGGACCGATTTGACCCCCACACAGTCATGTTTCCAACTGTTTTATTTTATGGAAATGTAGCGCTATGTTTTTGCTTTCGATTAAAGAAAAAAAATCGAGAAAAAAAAGGGGGCCCAAATCGAGTTTTTGGGCCTTGAAAGTTGAAAATAAAAAAAATTTTCCTTATACAGTATAGATCAAAAAAAATGTCCCATCGCTTTTTCGGCCTTCACTCAAACGTTTCGTTCTCAGTCACTTCTCTACCGATTTGGCTCAAATTTTCAGCAAAAATTAACAACTTGGTTGGCTAAATATTCTGCAAGTGTGGTGCCAAAATTCTGACTCATACTGGTTTTATGACCCGAAAACTAGGAATGAGGGTGGTCCACGCAAATTTAATTTTTTTCGGTAATACAAGGAGTACAGGCCTGAAACTTGCAGGAATGATTGGTGTTGCTATTGGGCATAACATACTAAGCGGGCAGCCCTGTAGCTCAAAGGGTACTAAAATGGGGGAATTTCAAAAACATGACGAAATATGACTTTTCTTCGTAAAACCGGCAAAATGACGATTCTAAAGATTTTCAATTTTCAAAAAACGCTGCAGGGATAGTTACTATGGTGTGGAACAGAGCTTAAATATCAGGTTCATTTATTTGTCGAACTTCCTGCTGCAATCTATGTTGATTAACAACAGATTCAGTGCTTTGATTCTAGAAGGTGCAGATTTCTTAACAATGGGATTTTCACTCACGTTTTTGAAATTCCCCCATTTTAGTGCCCTTTGAGCTACAGGGCTGCCCGCTTAGTATGTTATGCCCAATAGCAACACCAATCATTCCTGCAAGTTTCAGGCCTGTACTCCTTGTATTACCGAAAAAAAATAAATTTGCGTGGACCACCCTCATTCCTAGTTTTCGGGTCATAAAACCAGTATGAGTCGGAATTTTGGCACTAAACTTGCAGAATATTTAGCCAACCATGTTGTTAATTTTTGCTGAAGATTTGAGCCAAATCGGTAAAGAAGTGACTGAGAACGAAACGTTTGAGTGAAGGCCGAAAAAGCGATGGGACATTTTTTTTGATCTATACTGTAATTGGTTGCACACTGTAAACAACACAACTTGGTCAGTTTCGAATCGATTTCGGAGATCTTTGGCACACATATTGTACTGTTCATCTTGCACATAGCGCACAAACCTGGTCCTGATTGTCACTGTTTAACAGGAGTTTTATGCTTATTTTGTTTATTATTTTCAGTTTCGCAAACAATTTCTCGGTTTCATTTGATGTTTCCCATGATGGGCGTCCAAATTGTCTTTTTGAAAGGAATTAGAGCTGGAAATCGGGCCGGCCCAACTTTCGGCAAAGGCGGCAAACGTTTGCATTGAATAAACATTCTGCTTACTTGGTACTTACAAGAAGTAAGCATCAATTAGCATTGTGCACTATAACGAATATTTACAGAGACTGCTTAGACTCTGTTACTCTCTTGTTATTTGTTTTCTCCTTAAGCAATGCCATGCAAGATTTGTGCAGGTGTGCATGTGAACAGACTAAAATAAACATTATTGATCCTGGCTGCTGTGGGATGGCGGCTGTAAAACTCGTCATCTCGACTCAACTATTGATGTATGTACATATGCAAACTATAGTCTGTTCAAAAAATAAGCGACATGGCGGTTTTTTGGGAATAACTTTTTTGGGAGGCCTTGGGGCATCTGAGCCTCATAACCAAAGTTGTAGACAATGTTGAGCTCTGGCCTGGGGTAAATCCTAATTTGCGCTACGCTTGCTCTGAACACTAATTTGCGCAACGTCAAAAAGTATTCTTGACCACCAGAATCGAATCTGAAAAAACCCTGAAAAACTTACCCGGATACCGTAATTCGGCTTCCATGGTGAGGTGGTCATATTAGATTGAGCAGACCAATACATACCGGGGCCGGGAAAATCCTGTGGGGGGTCTGAAGACCTCAGGGGGTGGGGGTCCCGAAAAAAGTCCAAAAAACGCCTATTTTGCCTTAAATAAGCGAAAATTTTCTCCCTCCAGGAGGGGGTGTGCGATGGGGGTTTGGCCGGCGCCGTTTGACGTTGCGCAAATTAGTGTTCAGAGCAAACGTAGCGCAAATTAGGATTTACCCCAGGCCAGAGCTCAACATTGTCTACAACTTTGGTTATGAGGCTCAGATGCCCCAAGGCCTCCCGAAAAAGTTATTCCCAAAAAACCGCCATGTCACTTATTTTTTGAACAGACTATAGTTTGCATATATACATACATCAATAGTTGAGTCGAGATGACGAGTTTTACAGCCGCCATCCCACAGCAGCCAGGATCAATAATGTTTATTTTAGTCTGTTCACATGCACACCTGCACAAATCTTGCATGGCATTGCTTAAGGAGAAAACAAATAACAAGAGAGTAACAGAGTCTAAGCAGTCTCTGTAAATATTCGTTATAGTGCACAATGCTAATTGATGCTTACTTCTTGTAAGTACCAAGTAAGCAGAATGTTTATTCAATGCAAACGTTTGCCGCCTTTGCCGAAAGTTGGGCCGGCCCGATTTCCAGCTCTAATTCCTTTCAAAAAGACAATTTGGACGCCCATCATGGGAAACATCAAATGAAACCGAGAAATTGTTTGCGAAACTGAAAATAATAAACAAAATAAGCATAAAACTCCTGTTAAACAGCGACAATCAGGACCAGGTTTGTGCGCTATGTGCAAGATGAACAGTACAATATGTGTGCCAAAGATCTCCGAAATCGATTCGAAACTGACCAAGTTGTGTTGTTTACAGTGTGCAACCAATTATAAGGAAAATTTTTTTTATTTTCAACTTTCAAGGCCCAAAAACTCGATTTGGGCCCCCTTTTTTTTCTCGATTTTTTTTCTTTAATCGAAAGCAAAAACATAGCGCTACATTTCCATAAAATAAAACAGTTGGAAACATGACTGTGTGGGGGTCAAATCGGTCCCAGAAGGGGTTCGAAAAAATATTTTTCTCTGTAATACAGTCGAGTAGGGTATCATTCGAAAGAGAATAATTTTCTGATTCTAAATATGTAATTCGCAAGTTCTTACGGTTATTTGGTCCCGAGTTATGACTCGAAATCTGTGAGAGGGTCGAAAAAGTGACCCTCTCAAAAATGGCCGGGAAGGTGATAAAATGTCTTTTTGGGTCAAATTATACCAAAATACAAAATTTTAGCCAAATCGGAGACAAAAAGTTGAGATTTGTCCGGGAAGAGTCGACCCTTATATAAACCGGCTCTTAATTTTGGTAAAAAAGGTTGGCAATTTTTGTTTTGTTCATACACTACACAGTCACAACTTTTCAAGATACATTATCTTATACTCATAAGAATATGTACATAAATCTTGAGGAGCAAGAATACGCACACTTTTCTGCAGTGGCGTATCCAGGGGGGGTGTAGGGTGGGTACACTCCCCTTTGCGGTGGAGGTAGGAAGAAAAAGTCTGTCAAAAATATAAGAAACTAATGAATTATGTACTAGAACTGTCTATTTTGTGCTCAGAATGCCTTCTAAATGCGTTTTTGAAGGCTAAATTTTCAAAATTTCCTCGGCCTGGTCGGGCAGAAGCCCAACCAGGCCATTATAAACTACTAAAAGTTGTAATTTCTGTTAATTTTAAGCTCGGAATGCGTTTTAAACGCGTTTTTGAAGGCTAATTTTGCTAAATTTTCTTACCCTGGTTGGGCAGCGGCCCAACCAGGCACTTTCAAAAATTTTACACACCCTTTCCAAAATCCTGGATACGCCACTGCTTTTCTGGAGGGGTTGAGAATTTCGGACTACCTGAAATTACTTGATCTATTATAAAATAAATATATTATGTCCTATGCAAAACAAATCAAGCGTTAGCACTTTCCCCCTTTAAAGTTAGTGGCCAGTGGTCGAAACACTTTTGATCAGTTCTTGACAAAGTAAAGCGCTTGCCCTATGCTCCGTCTGTGTTTTCAGTCTCTGTCGTCCTACACGTAGCGCTTCTTCTCCTACCGGTTTTCGCGGTGCTGAAGACAACAATAGCAGAGTCTTTACTTTCTAAGACACAGCAGAATGAACATTGCCAGCTTAACAGCAAATGGCTAGCCAACACACACGCGGCACACAAGAGAGAGATTTTGGGCCAACCGCAAGGCAGTCGCACTAGGAGAGAAAGTGAGTAGTTTAACACGGCGCTCTCCTTGCGCTTGGCCGTGTTGTGTACACATCACCTGATGGGGCGGAGCCAGACACCCCTATGCACATGATAGACAGCAGACAAAGAGTTACGTGCTCCGCATGCAAACGATTGATAACACTGACGGGGCCAGCAGACAAACAAACAGGGAACATGTACGTACAGGCTCGTACATATCAACACCCTTTTCTTCTTAAAAGCCAGTCTTCTGTCAGTCGTAGACCCAGTCACCATAGCGGTCCACCGGTCTTCGCTCTCTGAGAGGGTAGCGGCGCTCTGCTGGCTGGAGCTCTTCTTCGACCTCTCTCTGGCCTGTCTCGACCTCCACTACTTCTGGGCTGGCTGGTTGTTCTGGCACACGTTGCATGTTTCTGGCATTCCACAGCTGACCGTCTGACAGTCTGTAGTTGTATCTGCCCAGAACTGCCGTCACTGTGTAGCACTTGCAGGACCATGGCGACTGTCCTTTGGGAGTGTGGCTCCTCCCTTCAGTCCGCAGAGCAACTGTTTCACTTGTTCGAATGCCTCCTGAGTCTCCCGACCCCACGTTGCACAAAAAACATCACGGTACACACAATGTAACACAGACATGCATATGATCTTTTTGGTTGTTTTAACAGATATTAATATCAGCCAGATCCGTGAGATGACCCTGCTTGCCCCTCAAAGCTGACTTTCTCGAAAAATGCATCTTAAATGCCTGACTGTTATACCGATGAGCAGTTGCTTCTTTCTTGCCTCCCATCAGCATGGAGCTATGTAGTGAAGGAGTTCGCAGAGTGCCCAGATTTCATGGGCTCGAGGCAGCTGTATCCCACCGATTTAGCAGTGGACCCGACCTATGCAGCTTTCGATTTCTATGCAATCAATGTGCTTGAGGTGTTTCTGCCCTTCTACTGCTGATGATTCCATACATGTAACAGGGGGTCTGGGGGGTCTGCCCCCCACCCGACTTAGGCCAGACCCCCCCCCCCCCGAGACGATTTTCCCGACCCCCCCCCTCTCCGGTTTTTCTGGCAAGTAATTTTTGAGGAAATTTTTGCGATTTTTGCAATTTCAGACACAAAAATTGCCAAAATCGCCTCTAAAACAGCACTTTTTAGCTGTATTTCAGCCCGAATTAGCGATTTTTGACGATTTTTAGCCCAAAAACTGCGATTTTTTCGATTTTTGAGCGTTTTTAGTGCTCGACCCCCCTCCCAAAATTTTGGCTCAGACCCCCCGGCCGCCGTAAGTGAAACCCGTCCACGCGTGTGCACCCCGGCCGGCCGCGGCAGAAGAGCCAAAGAGGAATGCCCGCCAGACAGTTTACGCCGCAAGCGGCGGCTCTGCCGGCCGTAAAAAAGAAAAGACCGGCCATCGACCGACCGCCCACTTCTTCCTTCCCTTATTAGCCACTTGCGCCAGACCGTTTAAACTGTGAAAAGCTGTCCGCTGGCTAGATTCGGAATTTTGTCAGCGGTTGGGCGTTCTAACTCCCGAAAATTCAAAAATTTGACCGAGCCAACCGCATGCAGGGGGGCGGAGCTTGGCGGCGCCGATCGGTATCGATCGATAGCGAGGATAATTATACAACGTACTACTGCTTGCCGGTACTGTTATTTTACTACATCGCAAGTACGATAAGAAATCCTGAAGTGCACATCATCGGCAAACATGGTACAGTCAGCATACTGAGTACTGTTTCCCAGTTAATTTATTTTCTAATTAACTTGCTATTAACTTGCTTGTAACTGTCAGGAATTTTATTTACTAGCTATTTACTTGCTAGACACTGCAATTTCAAATTTAAGAGCCGGTCTCTGGGCAGATCGACCCTTGGTATTGAGAGTTGAAATTTTGACTTTCACCGATTCCGCCCAAATTTGGTGTGGTAGTAGCATCTGATGAGTTATACTGGACCTGCAAAGATTAGTTCGATTCAACGCTCCAGAGTGGAATAATGCGCTCCGGAAATTTTCGCTCCTTAACTATGGGACGAAAAATTTGGAGCTTATTTTCTCGGGAATTAGTGCGAGTTGTGAACTGATATTTGGGGATTTTACTAGTTGCTTGTATGTCTCTGAAACACACTACTTACATCTACAAATTTCGGAAAAGAATTTTTTTCGACCCCCTTTGACCCCATAAAACCCCCCAAAATACCACCCCTGCCTGCGCTTTTTTATTTCAGAACTTTGTAGCGCTATTATTTCTGCATTTATTGGTGTAGCCAAATTGGGCATTTGGGCTGCGGAACAACGTCATTTTTGGCCTCAAAGAAATTTTATCCAGTCAGAAAACTGTACAGGTTGACCCAAAAAAAAACGGAATTTACTTCCAGCCTTTGATTGAGAGGTCGGATCTTTTAGGTTTCGGTCTCATTTGAAAGAGCGCGCCCTGGCCGATCGAACAGTTGGTCGCCAGCCAAAAACAAACCACACTGTCCGGTGCTGAAAGAGTCTATATTCAGCACGTTCAGCACCTAGCGCTTTTCTTCTCTTTTTGAGTTTTTAAGAGCCAGTTCGCGAGAGAATCGACCACGTATGTATGTATGTATGTATGTATGTATGTATGTATGTATGTATGTATGTATGTATGTATGTATGTATGTATGTATGTATGTATGTATGTATGTATGTATGTATGTATGTATGTATGTATGTATGTATGTATGTATGTATGTATGTATTACGCAATTTTTCCTTTCCTTAGAAACTGAAAGGTCACAGACCAACACAGACAAAAGAGCAAACCCAAGAAGGTCTATAAGGTCTAAAAGATCAGTCAAGCAGATCTCATCCGGCTCTGTTGTCTCCACAGTTCATCCTCAATGGTTTTGAAGTTCTCATCGTTTATGTATTCATCGCGCTGTACAAAAATGTAGTCATCAGTATCTTGGGGCTGTTCAACATAAAGTTCATCTTCATCCTCATGGACTAAAACACAATGGCCAACTAAACGATGATGGACTAGCAATTTATTGAACAAATACTGGGTTGCTATTACTTTCAGTTCGCTGTCGCTTTTGTGCAGGGCCTTTTGGCCTGGTTCCCCTGCCACCATTGTGAGCTTTTCAGGAAAATAATGACATAATTTGCTGCTCTGTGAGGTACCGATCCGATCCGATTTGTGGGGGGCCTTATGGCCTACGATCAGACTCAAGGTCCATTTCGCTGATTCGTCATCTCGGACGTGGCCCTTCTTTCACTGCCAGCCACTCCCATGCTGCTGGGTGCCGGTCACCAGGAGGGCGGCCGGCGTGTCGATGCCATGATGCTGACAGCTCCCGGCGGCCGCCGGTGCCCCATATGCCAGAGGGCTCCCAGCATTGTTGGTTGCTCAGACAGCCGATCCGATCTGATCCGATGTGCAGGGGCCGTACAGCCTGATCCGATCGAACAGTTGGTTGCCAGCCAAAAACAAACCACACTGTCCGGTGCTGAAAGAGTCTATATTCAGCACGTTCAGCACCTAAGCTCCACCCAGGCCACCGAAAGCTGGTTACAGCAAGTAGGTAAAATGGAAACCAACTGGATCTGCCATGGCACCGAAGCCGCTCCACAAAGCATGCCGTGTTGGGAAAAAGAAAGATCTACATACTATGTCAGAAGCTGTCTGAGAAACCAACTATGCCGGGAGCCCTCGGCCGTCGGGAGCTGTCAGCATCATGGCATCGACACGCCGGCTGCCCTCCTGGTGACCGGCACCCAGCAGCATGGCTAGGAGTGGCTCTGCAGTGAAAGAAGGGCAACGCCCGAGATGACGAATCATGGGGAAGCGAAATGGACCTCGAGTCTGCTCGCAGGCCGTAAGGCCCCTGCACATCGGATCAGATCGGATCGGCTGTCTGAGCAACCAACAATGCTGGGAGCCCTCTGGCATATGGGGCACCGGCGGCCGCCGGGAGCTGTCAGCATCATGGCATCGACACGCCGGCCGCCCTCCTGGTGACCGGCACCCAGCAGCATGGGAGTGGCTGGCAGTGAAAGAAGGGCCACGTCCGAGATGACGAATCAGCGAGATGGACCTTGAGTCTGATCGTAGGCCATAAGGCCCCCCACAAATCGGATCGGATCGGTACCTCACAGAGCAGCAAATTATGTCATTATTTTCCTGAAAAGCTCACAATGGTGGCAGGGGAACCAGGCCAAAAGGCCCTGCACAAAAGCGACAGCGAACTGAAAGTAATAGCAACCCAGTATTTGTTCAATAAATTGCTAGTCCATCATCGTTTAGTTGGCCATTGTGTTTTAGTCCATGAGGATGAAGATGAACTTTATGTTGAACAGCCCCAAGATACTGATGACTACATTTTTGTGCAGCGCGATGAATACATAAACGATGAGAACTTCAAAACCATTGAGGATGAACTGTGGAGACAACAGAGACGGATGAGATCTGCTTGACTGATCTTTTAGACCTTATAGACCTTCTTGGGTTTGCTCTTTTGTCTGTGTTGGTCTGTGACCTTTCAGTTTCTAAGGAATGGAAAAATTGCGTAATACATAAGTAGTAAGCCGCGGCTGGCTGGCCGGGGTGACGTCAGCCGCCCCAGCCCGTCTCGAGATTATCTCGAGACTCCGCCCCCTTACGACTCCGCCCACGCGTCGAAATTGGGAAAAACTTTTGCTCCCCGAGATTATCTGGAGACTCCGCCCCTTACGACTCCGCCCACGCGTCGAAATTGGGAAAAACTTTTGCTCAGGGTGCGGTTCGAACTTTTAGAGTTTCAGTCACAGGCTTATCGGTTTTACCAATTGAGCCACGCACTAGGCTAGATTAGTAGTTGTAAAAGGGCTATGTATAAGTGGTGACGAAACCCTCAGTCAGATTTTGGGTTTGATTTTGGAAATTCAAATTGCCCCTCCAGATTTCAACACTGCCCCTCACAATTTTGAAGTTGTGGGAAAGAATTTTAGTAAAAAGCTGGGTAACCTATGCAGTACTAATGTTTACGTGTTGGCTAGATAGTCTAGCTCTGTGCCAGCCCCAGCCGATTGAGTCACCTCGCACCTGCCGCATTCTGCCCCGCCATGCCATGTGTGTAGTGCCAACGTACGTAGTAAACTACTAGCTAGATTTGCGCCCACATCTGTATGCCTGACCGCCTGAGTCACCTAACACTTTCTCTGCTTGTCTGCTCTGGCCGTTTAGATCGATGTGCGTTTGTGCGCTTCTTACAGATCGGACAGCCTATCTCAAGGATTGTGGCTCTCATTTACCTTCTGTCTGCTAGGGAGCTTTGGCTGCGGATTCGCAAAGTAAGTTTCCAAATTTCTGTTTTTCTCTTTTCTATTTTCCACTTTATTTCTATTTTTCAAATTTCAGTTTTCTAAAATTATTTCACCTTTCCAAATTTTGTTTTCTAAAAATTATTTCTGTTTTTCCGAATTTGTTCTGTCTTTTCAGAAATTATCTCGCGCTCCACTTCGCTACGATCAAAGTGTTGGGCAAGGCTTACAACACATAACCCAACAGCCCTCTTCAGGGCTACCAGGCGGATTTTGGGTCTCATTTCTGACTTAACTAGGAGTGAGTCCATTATCTGTTTGGTAATTGTTGGGAGCACCGGTTGTAGTAAGTATTTGTTTTCTTAGCTCTGGTGAGGAGCTACTTTTTATCTATTTGTTCTGGCTTGCACACCCCCTCAGAATTTGTGGGAGAAAAAATGTTGTACTTACCGATTTCAGCTGACCCAACGAAATCACCGGTTGGACGTGAGACTGGTTCGGACTCAAATACCACAAACCAGACCTCACCTCCTTCTGGTGGCCCTGAAGAGGACCGTTGGGTTGGATTCTTGAATGTGTTGCTGTTTCAGGGTTCGACTTTCTCGATTTCAAAGGGCAGGCCGTGCAACTCTCGCTGGATAGCGAAGAACTCATCAATGTAGAGGTCGGGGCACATGCCGGGCTGGTCGGGGTTATCGTTCACCTGGAACAGGAAGAAGGAGATTTTATTTGATTTTTCAAAGTATGTACCTGTATGATCTTATCGTAGTCGTCGATGTGGCAGAAGAAGAAGAGCAGGCAGTGGTCGCCTAGTTTGTAGGTGCCGATGGCCTTGTAGTCGGAGGCCTGCACAAACAGTCTGGTGGCCGCGACCTCGGAGCCACCCACCATGTTGTTACTGTAGATCATCTTCACCAGACCGGGGGTGTGGGTGGTGAGAGGCTTGACAACGGGGATATAGCCGAAACCCTCAGACTCCTGTCTATTGAACACAGCGTTCTGACGCACGAGAGGGGGGATAGAACCAGACATGACGAATGCACAATACCCAACTGGCTCGATCTCTCCTTTTATATAAGGGTTGGGAGTTTGTCTCGAGACAAAGTCGGTCACGCCCGAACATGTCTATGATTCATTTAGTTTGCCTCGAGACAACCTAGGTTGTCTCTAGACAATTTCTAAACTCTATATAAGCTGGGTCAACTGTTCATCATCATTGTTGTGCTTTGCAGTCTACTACGTTGCTCTACGATGGCTTGTGCTGTGGATAGTATCAACGGTGTGCGCAGTTGGGTGTCGGCGTTCAAGGACCGTACCTACATTCACCTGCAACAGACGCCCCCTTCCGGCCAGGACAAACGACGCTTCTACTGCTGGCTGCTCGCTCCGGAGATGGAGACGTTCCGCAAATCGCTAACCCGCGTCGGCAAGAGCCAGGAGGTCGCCCAGCCCGAGGTCATCCATACCACCCCCCGAGGTTTCCGCCTCCAGTTCGTGCGCAAGGAGAAGAAGACTGAGAAAACCGACGAGAAGTTCGAACTCCAGGTGGTCAACGACAACACTCCCGACGCCCCGATCGCCGTCATCAGTATCAAAGACCTGAAAAACTTTATGGACAGTATGTGCGATTTATTGAAAAAACACAATGCCAAATGATATATAAGTGTATTTGGAAAGCTGAATTAAAAACATGGAGTGGCAACACCCGTTTACTTGCTGTATTTGCGGCCCGACAAAAAGCGGTAAAACAGAGTGGGCGAAAAAATTTTACGCAACTTTGGAACTTTTTGATTGTGCCAAAACAGGAAAAAGTTATCTTTTGCTATAGCGAGTGGCAGCCAAGTTATCAGGAATTGAACAGTATACCAGAACTCGAGTTCTGCGAAGGACTGCCGGATATAAAAGAGCTGAAACGGACGCAAAATCAACCTAAGCTGGTTGTACTGGACGATTTGATGCAAGAGTGCGACAAAAATCAGGAAAACACAAAGTTGTTCACTCGGGGCTCTCACCACTGGAACGTGTCTGTGCTAAGCATTCTGCAAAACCTATTTTTCACAGGCTTGAGAACGTCGAGAATTAATAGTCATTATTTGGTGTTGCTAAAGTGCCCGTCCGACCAGTTGCAAATTTCTACTTTGGCTCGTCACCTGTAC